>JANHFT010002179.1:156326-185935 GCA_032467955.1 Pseudoxenodon macrops | reverse complement strand
TTTTTATGTATACTGAGAGCACATGCGCCAAAGACAAATTCCTTGTGTGTCCAATCACATTTGGCCAATAAAGAATTTATGTGCTGTTCTGTTCTGTTCTATTCTACTCTATTCAGTTCAGAAAGTATATAACACACATAACCAAGATCATAAATTTCTGCAGACATGTGCAGCAGCCCAGCACGGAGTTCAAGTTCAGCCTACAGGACACTGGAGACGTGGTTTTCTTAGAAAGCTGTGGTGCGTATTACATAAGAAAGGCTTCCCTATTAAGAGAGACCTCCACACACACACACACACAAAAAAAGGATCCATTTCCAGCTGCTGCCAGCTGAAACTCCCAAGATCCAGGGACAGAGCTTGCTAGGCAACTTAACCTTAACCTCATTATCTCAGCATGAACCCATCAGGCCCCAGCTATGAGAAGCGGAGTGGCTAGCAACCAACCTGAGGGCAAGAGTTGTGCATCATTCTTGGGTAGGTTCTGAACTGGATTCTCATAGGATTCACAACCCCCTTCAGCTTCTCCGCAGTGAGAGCTCCGAAGCGCACTGGGATCATCGGGTCCATCTCACCATGGCACTGCAGAATGGCGATATCTTTGTTCACGCCATTACTTGCTGCCTGCAGTCATCATGAGGGGAAAAAAACCAACAGCAGCATGTAAGCTGTGAATCGCCCACAGACAGATGTTGCTATCTTGGCATGGTCATTGCAAAGGAGTAGTTCCATCCAACAGACCTTGGCCCAGAGGGCATCTCTCCCCCCCTCCGCCCCCCAGATCCAAGAGAGGGGTTAGGCCACCTACCTGAGGGAAGGTCCTGTGCAGGGGGAGCCAACAGCTGAGGGCCACAATGCCAGCCAACTGGTGAGAGCAAGTGAGCGCTGTGTAGAGGGAGAGGGCGCCACCCTGAATCACGATGACATCAGAAAACTTGTCAGAGCTTATTCCAGTAAGGGTCTCCTCCCAAAACATCCTTCCCCAAACCAATCTCCTCCTCTAGTGCACCCCCTCCCCCAGTGGTGAAATCTAAAAAAAATTCCCTACGGGTTCTGTGGGCGTGTCTTGGTGGTCATGTGATTGGGAGAGCTCCAAAACCAACTTTCACACTTCACACACAAGCAACACAAAAGCCACACAACTGACTCATACACAACGCAAAAGCATACAAAGATGGTCCATGCAATAAGCATGAACCTCACAGAGCGAGTAGTTAAGTTTTTTAAAATATGCTTTAAAAAAGTTTTTTTAATAAAAAGGTTCCATTCTCCCCTCTCAGCTGATTGTCAAAGACAGCCGAGAGTCGGGACTTTTTTTTTACTTTTAAAAGCATTTTTTAACTTCCAGTTGGATGAATATAGTTAAAAATGCTTTTTAAAAAGTTTTTTTTTAAAGTTTATCAGCTGTGACAATCAGATTTGCTACTGACCGTGGGAACCTTTTTTTTTATTTAACTTTTTTAAAGCATTTTTACTACTGGTTCTCCAAACCAGTTCAGGCGAACCGGGCAGAACCAGCAGCATTTCACCCCTGCCCACCCATTTCACAGCAAGTAATGGCAACCCCAAATATGGGCCTAAAGAAACCCTCCCCTTCCAATTAATTGCTTATCAGAATCTCATAAATAAAAAAAAAAACATTAGCTGTCAGCCAGTTGAACCTTTCTATAGGTAAGTTGAATGAGAGTATTGGACAAGAGACCTTTTGCCCAAAAAGGAAAACAAATAAATAGAGTGCTAAATATCCATTCTAAATGTCCAACTCTATCCTGAACTTAGAGGTGCTTGGCAGATGCTATTGCAAAGTGTAAATGCATGTTTCCCAGGAGCTTAAGAATTGGAAGGTTAAATATGGTAGAACATAGAGTATATAAGTAGCATAATTATAATGGCTATTAATATTAGAGATAAAGGGGACATTAAGGGAAAAAAATAGTGTTAATGGTAAGATGGGGGGAAATGAGAAAGTAGATTAAGATCACCACGAAACTGTCGGGAAACTGATTTGTGAATATATATGTTATTTGTGATGTATGTCTAGTTTTGTGTTATTGAATAAAAAAAAGAAAAGAAAAAAAGAAACCATCCAAGCTATCGGGGACTAGAAACTTGCAAGCAGCTTCATGCACACTGTCTTAATTGCTCACATTTACATCGTGCAGCTATTTTTATTTCAATTCGCGCCCCGGAATTCTAGCGAGGACTATGCGGTGGCAGTAGCAATAAGATTTATTTTTTTTAAAGCTGGAGCTGATTCCCAGATTCCTTAATAGAAGGTGTCTGGGAATTCATTCCAGGTAGTGCATACTACAAGATTCTCAGTTCTGAAACCAGTTCATGAATAGCTAAATAGATTTCCCTATTGCTTCTTGGGAGCCTTCATTCATTCTCATTAACTATTAAAAGGTTAGATGAATGAAAGAGAGACATGGAGCTGAATAAGCAAAATGCAAGGAGGCATAATGTTTCTCGTCCGCTAGGATGCATTTGGAGAAGTCAGCTCAGAAATCCATGCAAATGTATACAAGCCAGAGTAAATGTTTCAACCCCTGCAGGGAATTGCATTCTGTTAGTAGTGACCATGCAGCTGTCCGGTGGCCTTATTTTTGAGGCAGTCGATATTTTAAAAGGGTCTACTTGAAAAAAAGCATACTGTAGCAAAAATGGCATTGATAAAAAATCATAGAACTGCATTACTGGGTTTTGTTTGCTTATTTATGCTTTTAATCAATGTATTGGCTGCTTAATGAGCAACACAATCCATATTAATGAGCAAAGAGATGCAAACGCACATACATGCACATTGCACAGACCCCTCTGTGTGAAGGAACACATTTTACCGTAAAGCACTAAGAGGAAATCAGTGTGGGCTGAATAAAATTTTAGATCTCCCCATCGCATGAAAAACCAAACACATCTGAAAAACACATGTCATAAGAAACAATATTCCTTTAAAAAAAAAAAAAAACCCGGAGAAAAGTTAATGCATTCTTTTCAATTGAGACGTGATAAAGTTGGGTGTGAATGGTCAAGAAAAAGGCATTTTATGCATAACAAAGAAAGCTTGATTTGTATAGTATTTTTTTTTAAGCTAATACATATTCCAGAGTGAAACCCTCCCTGAAATTAAGCTCTGGATGAATGACCATTGCTTTCATAGAAACAAATGGGATAGCTACAGAGCAAGCTCTGTTTTTAGACAAAACATTTGTGTCCACTTATTCAGATATATTTTTAATTCTCTGCCTTTACGTGAGGAATCTTTTGGAGACCTGCAAAGGAAGATACGGAGACAAGGTCCAGAAGCTGGACTCTTGGCTAGGAGTTTAAGGCCACCCAGTCTTTTCCTATGTCATGCTTGATTATATATAGCTTTGGGTAGGTCATTTGGAACTGATAAATTGAGGGAAAGCTAAAACATCCTTTAAACATTTGACAGTGGGGTAGACCAGATGGATCAGGACAAGATGCAGGAGATCCAGGATACAATCTCCTAAATTCTTCTCCCTCTGCAATTAAAATCAGCCATGGGTGGTGACAGTGGTTTACATCAAATTGATGGCATTGGGAAAGGAAACATTAAACTTTCCCTTTGGCTTCAAGAGAGAAAAGCTCTTTCATATTTGTCTCCCTGAAAGGCCTAATGATAGTTCCAAGGGCTGATTTATCAGGAAATATCACTAAAGGGAAAACAAACCATCTCAGGAGCCCATAAATTTGTGCTTCCATTGTTCCACTGACTCCTTCCCCATTATTCATTAATTTAATTTGAAAAGACAAAGCCATCTCAGAGATAAGCTTAACTTCTGCGGGACTGTATTGATAAACAGTTTTCTTGGCATCACTGGGGACCAACCCTTTTTTTTATGTCTCCCATCCAAATACTAAGCAGGCCTGAACCTGCTTAGCTTTCATGCTGAGACAAGAGTGGCCATGTGATGCTGGCTGTATGCTACACTAGAAAGGGAAAACAAGACCAAAAAAATATATCTAACTCTGAAGTCATTTTTTTCAGTGTAGCTACTGGTTCAGGTAGACTGAGATACTGCCATATACAAACATAAGTTAGCAAGCATAATATTAGCTGAAAGTAAAGCATGCTCCATAAATCATCTTTAAAAACCAATCAAAATTTTGTATTTTTACAATGGAAAAAATGTGACTGTGGAAATTAGGGTAAACAGATAACTAATTAGAATATGAGGGGGAAATTGAATAAATAGAAGATAGGGAAACTGGAATATCATCCCAGGAAGAAGGGTAGCAGCAACGGAACGAAGAAAGGAAAGGGAAAAGGGAGGGGGAAATAAGACTGAAAGGAAAGAAGAAGTAGAGGAGGAGTGGTGGAAGGAAAGGGAGGAGTAGGAGTGAGGGGACGTAGGGAAGAGGGTAGAAGGGCTGCAACACTTGGAAGGGGGGGATGGTATGAAAGAAACCCTGAAACTTAAAAGATACAAGGAACCGGAAATTGGGAAAGGAGAAAAATATTATTGTAAAAGAATTGTATTATGATATGAATTTTTTTTAATGTAAAGATGGAATGTGAAATTAATTGTATGGAAAATAAAAAACTTTTGAAGCAAAAAAAAAAAGAGCATAAGACAGCCAAGATAAGTAACTTAGGAAGGGCAGTGAAACTTCAAAAGTTTCTCCCATCCCTTAATGCATCATCTTGCAGTAGCCCAGGCAAAAATGCAATAACTTTAGTTTAACTCCTCAAGAGGGGATACATGTTGTCTTCGGGAAGGAGAGTATCAACAGGTTTTAAAAGGCCAAAATGTTGACTACAACTGTATGTACAAATCCCCATTCCTTTTTATATGTGTCACATACAGTATGTTGCTTATTTTAAAGGGGAAAGCAATGATTTATCCATGGTGGATGTCTTAGCCTTAATTTCAAATGAGGTTTTTAAATTGGACTTTGAAACAAAGCATTTTTACTGATATCTGAAAAAACAGTTGTTCACCCTAAAATTACTACTGCTTTTCCTGGATAATTTTTTTCCTTAGGAACAAATACAAATACAAAGAAATAAAAGTAGAATAGCTGCACCACACCTTTTAATTAACAGAACTGGGAATTCTGGATTTTTTTTGGGGTAGTTAACTTCTCTAAACAATGTTTATAGTTTGGTTTTCTTTATAAAATAAAGTTCAAGCATCTGATATTAAACAGTGTGAAGGAATCTTAATTGTTATTAAGACCTTTCTTGCAATAAAACCCAAATAGGGGTAATACAATTCAATATGTAAAGAGAAGCAGAATGTTAGCATGCAGTAGGAGTTTAAAGTAATGAAAATAACTTGGCATGAGAGAAAGATTAATGCGGTTTTTAATTCAAGTATAATCTAGATAATAGCAAACATCTCATCAAATAATAAAAAATTGCCACAGTGGGGGAGTGTGCATCATTCTTTGTCATATAACCCAAGTACAGTAGAGCAAAAAGGGGAAAAAATCAGAACTAAAACAAGAAAAACAAGCTGCCTGTGAAAACTTGCTTAAAAGGTTTTTCCCAACTGTGAGAAAAATGCTATTGTAGTGGATTGTCAGAAGATAAATGAGAAATTGTGTTACAAAGTAGACAAGCAAGGTATGACATTCACACTGTAGGTTTAGAAAAAAAAAAGTTCTCCAGTGAAAGACAACCATGCCTTGTAATATTCCCAGCTTTCTCCGTGACATATTGTATTACACACGCAGTCCTTGATTTGCAGCCATTCATTCAGTGACCACTTGAAGTTACAATGGCACTGAAAAAAAAAGAGTTATGACCCCTTTTCACACAATTGCTAAATGAGACAGTTGCTAAATGAGGAGATTGCTTTTCAAGGGTGTTTTTGTTTTGTTTTGTTTTGTTTGGAGAAACGGACAGGCTACATGGTGCCTTTGGGCAGGTCTGATATTTATTTATGTATTTAATTAATTGGTATGGAATTGCATTGGGATCTATACCCTCCTGTCCAAAATAGAGGAACAAAGGTAGGCAGGAATTGTATGGAACCTTTTTTTGGAAACAATCTCACCAGTTTGTTTAATTGACTATTCCTATTAAGACAAAGCAAACTTTTCTGTTTTGAAGGCAGGAGAAACATCTGCCCTTCTCCAGTCCTCTGGCAGTAAGTATATCTCAAATAATAAGTAAGATTTTTTCAAATAATCACCAAAAAAGAGACCAATGTGATATCTGCACATTACTCCCAAGACTCTCGGTTGTTAATAGAGAGAATGTACTCATGATAACCAGTCCTCCCTAATTCTTGATTATCTTCACTTATCAGCTTCCTTTTGTCATAGCTAGATCCAAATGTTAGAAATTTGAGCAGAAAAGTAGATAGTCCCCATCTGTAATCTGCACTATGCAAAAATTTGTCACAGCTCATTCTCTCCTGCATTTTATGCACTGGGACAGTCAGAGCAAGAAAAGGTCTTAGAGTAGCGTTGCCCACATGCTGTGATCCAGATGGGTGTCATTTGCACACAACTGGATGTCATTTGCACACACACCCAGCCAAGCCTGATCCGATGGATGAAGAAGATTAGGAAAGGTCATCTATCTGCAATAAGAGGGATGCTAGCTTGGAAAGGCCCAGTAGACAAAAGTAGGCGAACAAGACTGCGGCTACATCATCATAAGCCTCTCTTGGTAAAAGCTGCACCTGTTGAAAATCTGCTCTGTCAGGTAACAACCACGATTCAACCTCACCCAAGCCTAACCCAGATTAGGAGACAGCCTCCCGGCTGCGTTCAGACAAGCAGGAGTCGTCGTCGTCGTCGTCCCCCCCGCCCTTTGTTTCAGATTCAGGTGGTTTTAGGAGAAAGGCCTGCCCGCCACCAAGCGCGCCTCTGCCGCTGAATCGCGCCCCCCTCCCCACCGCTTGCGCGCCCCCGACAAGCTCTCTCTTTTCTCTGGCTCGGAGCCAAAGGCAGCCCGCTTGGGTTGCATCAGACGAGACGCTCCTGCCGCTGCCGCTGCTGCTGCCGCGGCTGCGTCCCTTGCTCGCCCAGCCTTTCGACTCAGGATTGCGCTGCCTCTTCAGGTGATCGATCCTTGCCTGCAGAGGCAAGCGGGCGGCTGGTCCTCGGAGCTGCTCTCCTGCAAAATGCTTTCCAAAAGCAACCACTTGCTTAGGAAATTCTCGACCTCAGCCAGGGTGAGTAGGAAAGTGGGGACGTGGACCGGGGGGGGGGGGACGCTTCGGTTCTAAAAAGGGCAGAAAAGAAGGATGCTGTCCACTCCTCTTCCTCCCTCGCCTTCCTCCCCTCCTCTCCCCTTTGCAGCCCGGCTGGAGGGTGAGCAGATGTTTCACAAAATTGGGTTTCTGGGACAGACAGAATTGGTCAGGATTGAGGCAGAATTTTGGTTCGCCAGAGGATTGGAAAGAAAAAAGGATGGGAGGTGAGGCAGGAGGACTGTTGTAATGTGAACAGACAGTGTTTTGTTTGGCTTCTTGCTGTTGTTTTAACAAAGAAGAAATTCAGCACAATTTGGATGCTGGTCTTCTTTCAGAGGCTGGCTGAAAAGTTTTTGCTTATGTAGGATGCTGTCAGTCTGAAAAAAATAGCTCAGCGTCATGACTGTGTAGGATAATCCATCCATGGGATAAAAGGCATCACATTAGGCTCCCTGGGAAAGATGGGATGGTTGGATTTTTTCCATGGTGTGTGTGTGTATGTGTGTGTGTGTGTGTGAGAGAGAGAGAGAGAGAGATTAGATGCATGCAGCAAGTAATCCATTCCTTTCAGACTGATACATGTGTCATCATTCCTGGAGATGTTCAAAAGAATTCCTGCGTTAGACCTGGAGATGATGCATTTTATATCTAACTAACTGGTCATTTAATGTTTACCTTAAACTATTTCTCACATTGTATGCCACCATTCTTCTTCAGATTGCACAAGGTCCTTCACGACAGCCTTGTGCGGTAGGCGCACATGAAAGAGATTAGTTCAATATCAGCCAACTAGTTTCATAGTAAAATCTGCCTTTCTAACAATTTCCCACCTTCTGCAATTTGAGCCTCTAGAAAGCACCGGGGACTAGAAATCTGCAAATTCCATACTATCCTGAACCCTTCCAATTGGGAATTATGAGTCTCTTTCCAAATTGGGAAAGATTATATTATACTGTACTGTTTTCTTACTGATTGTGCAGTTAACTGTTCTGGAATACTATTTTGCCTTAGCATGTTAAAAACATTTTATTTGGAGCCTGAGCATTTTCCAAGGGTTTTTTTTTTTTGCACAGAAAACACTTTAATCCAGATGTTTTAAATATTCTGTATGCGTGAGAGATGAAGTTCTACCAGCACTATTTCTTCTGGAAGACATACCGTACAGTATGGTATTGTCACAGAAAACTCAATTGTACTAAACAGGACTAATGCTCTGAAATGTACTTCTGTGGGATTTGCACTGAAAGTCCCTTTAGTTCTTTTCTTACTCGATTCCTTCTAATTCTGTGTGCAAATTCACAAACTCAGCCAAGTATCTCTTGCTTTATTGGAGGTGGGGTTGCATATGTGCTTGACAAACAAATATATTTAGTGAACTGCCAGCCTCCTAAATTTAAAGAAAAAAATGTAAAAAATCCACATTAAGGAACGAATATAGTAAGAAGACTTCATATGAGCTCCCTGGATTGCATCAGCAATGTTAAATATGAGAATGAATGACTGACGACAGCACATTGCCTCTGGATAGACTTTATGAGCTTTACAGCTGTAAGCAGAACAGCCAGTAGACGTGGAAATGATCACATGTCTTATGCTTTAACCACATAAAGACTCTTCCAAGCAGCCATACATTGCAACAAAATTATGTATATTTAGCTATGCACTGGAAATCCACGTCCAAGAATCACAGTATATAAACCCTTGTGCTTAAATTTGGTTTCTTAAGACTTCTGTCCAAAAAGAAAAATTCTTAGTTTGCTTTTCCCCCCCTCCTCTTGTGGGTTGCCTTACTGACAACAAGGAAATTAAATATGACCCACATCCAGGCCCATTTAGATTCTTGACTAGATGCCTTTCCATTTCTTTATTTATTCATTTGCATGCAGGGGAGTAAAGGCCTTTCAAGTTTTTTTTATATTGATTTCACTTTCATAGGGGGGGAAAAAACCTCACTGATTGTATTCCCATAGTGTGCTAGGCCAGTGATTGTTTTAATTATAAATCAATCATTTTTAAATGTATTCATTTATTTAGATTTTTGACATGTTTATGTAGTGTATATTGGAGGTGGTGACCCTTTGAGAGCTATACGCAGTGATATTTCATTTTAATGTATGCCAATTAGTGTACATTTAAAATGACAATAAAGTTACTCTAAGTCTACAGTTTCTTGAAAAATTGTCGCTGCTATGTTCATATGAATATCATCTAAAGGTATAAACCACGATGTGCAAGTCCCAAACAAAAGAAAACTTCCTTAGTTCTCTTTCTCCATATGAATGAATGGTCATTGGCCAGAAATAAATCTACAAAGCAAAAACATAAGGTCTTCATTGAATCCACACCTCCCAGCAACTCTGGCACCAAAATGACTCATCCTTTAAGGACATACCTTTAAGCCTTTCCCTCATCCTTGGCCCAAGGCGAAGTTTAATTAGGTTACTTTTTTGACCCTATGTGGAAATTGTGTCTTTCAACATCTCCAGCCTTGCTGTATATGCACAATATGCAGATATGTTGATAATGTAATTGGCTGGGATCTGTCCAGTTCCTATTGGCTACTTTGGACTGTGGCATTGTTGTCACGTGGATCTGACAGCCAGGTTCTTGGTGCAACTTGTCTAGTAGACCCATGCAGAAGCTATTTCAAGGTCACTTGAAATAAATAACTAAGGCAGTAAAGCAAATAACAAACACCATTGCTGTAGCACTGTGTTTTTCAAACTTGGAAAGTTTTAAGATGTTTGGACTTCATCTCCCAGAATTCAGTGTGCTGGCTTAGGAATTCTGGGAGTTGAAATCCACATATACTAAAGTTGCTAAGTTTGAAAAATACTACTCTAACATTTGTTTGGACTTGCTTCCTGTCCAGTTCAGGTTAAGGGGGGGGGGGAATCATTGATAGCAGAGAAATTCACTAATAATTGCCCCTTAATTTAGTCCACACTTAACTATTAGGATAGTACTACCAATCAGCCTCATTAACATTCATAAAGCAAAATAAATGTTGCTTTATTAGTGGTTATGAAGAAGAGAATCATAATGAAATCAACGTCAGGAGAAGCAAACACAAGCTACCCACACAAGGTAAGAGCTAATTTATGATTAGGGAACTGAATTCCAGCTTTTTTGGTTGTTTTTACTATGCAGAGTTAAGGCATTTGCTATATGTACTATACAAGTGTTTCCTTGCCTTGAAATAATTTATTGACCATGTCCATAAGATAACTGGGTAGCAACTTGTCAGAAATGGTATAGGGTCTCCTGCTTGAGCAGAGGGTTGCACTAGATCAGGGGTCTCCAACCTTGGTAACTTTAAGCCTGACAAATTTAGCAAAGCTGGCTGGGAAATTCTGGGAGTTGAAGTCCTTCAGGGTTAAAGTTTCCAAGATTGGAGATCCCTGAACTAGATGACCTACAAGGTCCCTTCCAACTCTGTTATTCTGTAACTGGAACAGAATTATTATAGGAAAATTAGATGATCTTGGGAGGTGTGGTATTTTTTAAACCAAATTTGTTTTGCTTTTGAACATAGGACTACTATCAAAATAAACTAAAGCTAGCTTTAATAGGCCAGAGTCTGTTTGGACAAGAAGTCTACAAGCATTTGCAAAAAGAAGGGCACAAAGTGGTCGGAGTATTCACAGTCCCGGACAAAAATGGGAAAGCGGATCCTTTGGGTAAGTAGATAAGCTCTAAGAGTTACCAGGCTGCATTTGAATGCAGAATCAATTGTACTTTTCTTAAGTTCTAGTTCATGTTCTCACACCAACCTCAACGATGCTTGAACCCATGTGGCTTAGATATCCAAGAGTAAAGGCTACTTGTTCTGACCCAGCTCTCCAAACACGACAAACCCTCTGAAGTTAATTCAAAGATTCCTTAATTAGGAGCGCCAGCAGCCTGGGAAAAAGTTTATCTCTCACAGCAGGTTAACAAGTCTGTCTGACAGGGAGATGAATAGTTTTCTGCCACAGCTATTCATCTCCGCCCCCTGCCTTTTATCCCCAGAGCTAGGGCTTTGCTAGCAGTGGTGGCTTTTCCTTCCCAAGGATCCGCCCACGGATTTCCATTGCTCTCCTCTCCTCTGCCTTCTGATGCATCCGCGCATCAGGCACTGGACCCAGCTGTTCCTCCTCTTCCTCATCAGCCACCTCCAGACCTGGGGGCTGTAGACTCTCGATCTGAGGGCTGACCGATGGCCCAGGCTCCACCTCTGTCTCTCTCTCTCTGCCAGCTCCATTCCCTCTTCCCTCACGGAGCTCTCAGATTGCCTTGATGCCTTGACTCCCATGCCTCCTCTTCCTCTGATTTGGCTGCTAGAGGGGCCAGCAGCCAAGAGGCCACAACACTGTTGTGGTATTAAAGTAAGATGCAAGAGTGTAGGCTTTCTTGGCTATAGTGCCAAGAAGGGGTTCTTGATATGTTCCTACATACGTTATTTGCATCTATTTAGTTAGTTGAGAATGCATTGCTGCAGGAGTTAAGGCGCTAGGCTAGAAGCAGGGAGACCGTGAATTCTAGGCCCAAAGCCTCTGGGTAACCTTGGGTCAGTCATTCACTCTCAGCCCTAGAAAGGAGATACAAGTAGTCCTTGACTTACAACTGTTTTCTTAGCAAACATTCACCAGCACTGAAAAAAGTGACTTATAATAAATAGGCCCTTGTAGTTACAGCCATCACAGCAGCCCCACTGCCATGCAATCAAAATTCGTGCACTTGGCAACTGGCATGTATTTACAATAATTGCAGCATCCCAGAGTCCTGTGATTGCACATTTGAGACCTTCCCAGCTGGATTATGTCAAGCAAAGTCAAAGGAGGAAAGCTGTATTCACTTAACGACCACACAATACCCTTAAACTGCTGTGATTCTCTTAATAACCATGGCAAAAAAAAGTTGCAAAATCAGACGTGACTCACTTAAAAACCACCTTGTTTAGCAGTAGAAATGTTGATCCCAATTGTGGTTGTAAGTTGAGGACTGCCGGTAATGGCAAACCTCTTCTGAAAAACCTTGCCAAGAAAGCTGCAGAAATTTGTTCAGGCAATTGTCAGGAGACAACACACAAAAGACTCAAACACAAATTCATTAATTGCCTATAACACATATTTTTATGACAGTCATTTCAACTCCATGCTGCATGTTATATTTTAGTTCTGAAGTCAAGAAAAAATATATACTGACAAGCCTTTTGTTTTCCAGCCTCAGCTGCCGAAAGGGATGGCACTCCAGTCTTCAAATTCCCAAGGTGGAGAGTTAAAGGCAAACCTATCCAGGAAGTTCTTGAAGCCTATAACTCGGTTGGAGCAGAATTGAATGTCCTTCCATTCTGCACACAGTTCATTCCAATGGAGGTTATTGACAGTCCAAAGCACGGCTCTATTATTTACCATCCCTCAATCCTTCCTCGCCACCGAGGAGCATCTGCAATCAATTGGTGAGTAGGCTTAATTATAATTTATATGACAGATGGAAGGTCAGAGAGAGCCAGAGTCTGAGATGTTCACCGTCCACATTACTTAACAGTAAGGTCAATGTTGTGGCTTAGGTGGAAATAGCAATAGCAATAGTACTTAGACTTACATGCCACTTTACAGTGCTTTACAGCTGTCTCTAAGTGGTTTACAGAGTCAGCATATTTCCCCCAACAATCTGGGTCCTCATTTTACCAACCTCGGAAGGATGGAAGGATGAGTCAACCTTGAGCCTGGTGAGATTTGAACTGCTGGCAGTGGGCAGCATTGTGTCTGCAATACTGCATTCTAACCACTGTGCCACAATGCCTTCTTTTTTTTTTGCCTATTAGAAGTATCATTTCTCTGGCAGGCAATTGTCCATGCCTTCCTGGAGGAAAATACAGCAGCCGTGTGGTGTTTTTTGTTTTTTTTGGTGTGTGTGGCAGAAGCAATAAGGAATAGTTCCATGCACAGATTCCTTATGGGTTATATTTAGAGCTGCACCTGTGGTTGTAGGTGATGTGGACAGGAAGGTCGTTTGTCTTCACTCAACTGATTGAGCTTTTTGTAATGATATTTCTAGGATTGTCCATCTGCATGAAAACATCTGTTTCTTGAACTTGTGGCTTTTTAAAGGGAGAAAACTGCATTAGACACACACACAAAAGCATTCTTAAGGCCGGTGTTTATAGTAGAGCTGCCAGGTGGAAATTGCTCAAAAACATTCCCAGAAAAAGAAGGGTTGAGGGTCAACAATTCCCAATACTGATGGATACTATAGTCATCTTTTTTTAAATGTCTGCAGCCAGATGGAAAGCATCACCTGATTCTCCCCTGGGTTCCTGTTAAGCTCTTACACTACCTGATTTGTTTTACTTTTTTTTTTAAAAAAAAAAGAGGAACCAGCACGGTGCTAAGCGAAGTCACCAGGAACATTTCTATTTCTAAGTAAGCCCATGGGCCCTCTAGCATTCTTAGCACACGATGGGCGGCTGCTACTCGGTGTCTTGTTTGGAAGGATGCCTTACTTCCAAAGATAAACATAAATGGGATATTGTAGACACCGTCTCTCTCAGGATGGGGCTGGCAGAGGGCATTCTGGTAAATCAGAGTTTCACGAGAGGTTATGCCCCCCTTGTGTCAGAGATCTCCTGACACTCTGTCTATGGGGAGCTTGCCCACCATTAGCCGTTCTCAAGCGGGTTCCTTCTTTCATTTCAAAACCCCAAATTGCTCGCAGCTTTCAAAATGTTGGGGGACCCCATATCTACTTTTCATGCTCTGCTGTAGGCAATGAACTCACTGTACTGGGATAATGCCCACATGGGGAGTTAAATCAACCTCTGTTTGTGGGCTTAACCTATGATTAGCAGTGATTGCTAATGGGGAAGGCTATTACAAATCCCATTCCTTAAATGTCCATAGTATGTCTGGTTGAGTGTTGATTTTGTAGGCTTTTTAAATATGAGCGTTTGTGGGCTGGAAAGCAACATAAAGGGAGGAGAGGAGTTCCTGGGAAACAAGATGGTAAACATATAATTTCCTGCACCCCTTTGGGTAGCTGTTCTGCTTATCTCTGTTTGAAAATACAGGAATTCTCCCTGCCACTGATTCCTTCCTGCTTTGCAAATGTTAGAAACCTGAACCTACTTGTAGTCAACCAATGCATAAAGCCACCATTATGCCTTCTGTATTGGTGAGCCTCTAAACATTCCTTCTGGTTAGCTAATATCACATGTTATACCAAGGCATCAGCTTGGGATATTAAAACGTCTCAACGTTCCACTCAGAAAGCAAATGTGATTCTGCTCTAAAAGGGATTTCAATCACAGGGTGTTACCTATTTGTCACATTGATTGCAAAGCACAGACCTATGGCTTGGGGCTTCACCTGAGTCCGTATGGATTCCGTATCTGCAAAACTCACAAGACATCCACTTGCAAAGGGCGTTCAACACTCACCTGCTCCTTCATTGAATTTCTGCCCATTTGCAAATGTTTGATTTCCTCCCACCTACATTTCTATAAATCATTCCCTTCTAGTTTTTCTTTTTCTTTTGTAAAAACCACTGATCTTTTCTTCTTTTTTTTGCATCTATAAATCTCTCATAAAAGCAGTGAAAATGAAAACAGCCATGCCTCTGAACTGCATGTCACAAAAAAAAAGGCATTGAATTAGAACTTCCATAAAACATTCAGTCATACAGAAAACAGCTTACTCTAAAAACACTTTTGTTGTTGTGGTTATCAAAAACAAAGGCGGGAGAGAGTGGGGAAGAAACTAGTCACAATATGTGCCTTGTAAACGTGTGTCCTTCACTTAAATAATCAACTTGCACACTCGACAGATGTTCAGTGTGCTTCTACGTCCATTCCTGCAGTTGAATGCAGGTCAAGTAGGACATTCAAGAAAGGGTACTGTTGTTGAATCATATTGTTAAAGGGATGTGCTCATCAAACGTTCAGGCGCTTCCTACAATTCAGGCCAATGAGTTTCACAAGCAGGTTCAACAGTTTTCCAGTTGGCGACCGTTCCCCCATTGGCTATAATCCTCTATTCAAGCGAGTCACTGTGCTCCAAGCCAAGGTCGCTGACGTTAGTTGTCTGGAGCTCCTCAGGATCCTCTTCCAGTTCCTCCTCCTCTTCTTCCTCCTCCTCCTCCTCCTCTTCTATTTCATCTTCCTCGTCATCTTCTGTCCCATCTAGTGAGTCATCATGACCCGCCATCATGGCTTGCTGCATAGCAATGGTAGCATTATCGGAGGAGAGGGTTTGGAGGTTGTCCATATTGATGGAGCCTAGAAGGAAAGGCAAAGAGTTGGTAGGATAGGTGTTGGAATGTTGCTGTTGGCCATGGCTTTGGGGCCAGGCAT
Organism: Pseudoxenodon macrops; assembly: GCA_032467955.1. Taxonomy (NCBI): domain Eukaryota; kingdom Metazoa; phylum Chordata; class Lepidosauria; order Squamata; family Pseudoxenodontidae; genus Pseudoxenodon; species Pseudoxenodon macrops. The sequence goes on along the minus strand of JANHFT010002179.1, from coordinate 170,425 downwards.
CCAAGAACCCTCTGAGGTCCCAAATACAAAGAGGTTAATTTATGGGTTTTTTAAAGTACAGTAAAAGAAATAATACACAGAGTGACTAAAGATTCATCTTCCACCGTATGATTGCCTACTATTAGGTGCTAAGAAGTTGTGTACATAGCATTAGAGGAAAAAAACCTGTTGAGCTCTTTCCTGCAAAGGGGGCTATGACCAGGTCAAACCCACCCACCTACCCAAATCTAAACGTGGTTACGTTCTGCAACCAGAAGCTCAAGTGCTATTTGGTTATCTCCTATCCTGTGATAATACTCTTAGTAGCTGATCAGAGGGTCCTTATTGTGAAGATTAACAAAATGGTCATCCAGTGGTACTTTAGGGCTGCAAGAAGTAATTTAATATGCCTGTAAGACAAACCATTTCTCCAGGATATTACATGAAGAACTGAATGCTTTGCAAAGAACAACTCTCTATTTAAAAGCAATTATCCGTTTGGAAGGATCCCATCCAGGTGCAGTGTAAAGAAGAGTGAATGGGGGCACAAATTGTTCATCAATAGTTAGCCACTTGATAACAGAGAATAGCATAGCATAGCATAGCATAGCATAGCATAGCATAGCTGGAAGTGACCTTGGAGTTCATCTAGTTCAACCCCCTGCTCAGGCAGGAAACCCTGCAGTCTCACCTATATTTTTTTCCTCTAGTGAGTTGCACTGAGTCTCATTGTTTAAATGATGTTCTGGTCTAGGTTCTGGTCCAGTTCAAAGTTAGGATTATTCCAGAGTTCACCAATCTGTCACTTTCTAGATAGGTTGTTGCAACTGGCTGTGCCAGTTGTGAATTGCCAATTGGCACAGCCTCAACACATCTAACAGACTGAGGATGGGCCTCAATGCAAAGAGAGTCAAATGTTGCATCGATCCAGTGATTCTTACCATCAGGGTTAGTCCCGGGATTGCCTCCTTGTTGCTGCAGAACCCCAGCTGCAATGGAGTTGGGCCAGAATCTCTGGGTTGGCCGGTGCTGAGATTTGATTTTCTTGGCTTTGGGGGCTGGATCTGGATTGCTTGCATCAAGCATAGGTTGCAGGATACGTCGCCGGGCATTGATAAACCTTCCCAGGAAGAAGATGGCATATCAAAATCAAATGTCAATTGCTGCATTTACTTATTTGTTTATTAATTGTATACGCTGCCTATCTCATGGTTTGAGTCAACTCTGAGTGGCTTCTCCATTTCTTTATTCTCTTGAGACTAGTCAATGCTATTTGTTTAAGAAAGGCAGTCTGGCAAACTTATATTTAAGAGTTAGAAACAGACAAACACTCATATTAAGCTGAACTCAAAAATTTCAAAATAATTTTGTCCTATTCTTTTTCCCAACAGCACACGGAGAACGTCAGATTTTGTACCCTGTGGAAGGTCCCACCCGTTGTTCCTGCTTTTATAACAGCATCTATACCAAATCAAATTATTCCTATTCCTGCTTATGCAGGTTGTCCTCATTTAGCAACCATCACTGGGACTGGCAATCTGGTTGTCAAGTGAAGTCGCTTCTGAAATCAAAGAAGTTTAGAATAGAAAATAGAATAGAATAGAATAGAATAACAGAGTTGGAAGGTAATCGAGACCAACTTCCTGCTCAGGCAGGAAAATCCTCTGTTGAAATTGCAACTGTGCTTATGATCTGACAGCTTTCCTTTGCTTTTTTCAGACTTACAAAAGTTGTAAATGCAAGGATTGGTTGTAAATTATGACTGTTGTTATTAAAAACAGTCGCTAAACAAGACAGTTGCTAAATGAGGGCTACCTATAAGGGTATTTGTCCACCTATCAACACTATCTACTTAGATGGTCTCCTGAGTTTTTCTGGCATGAGATTATTTTCTCCAACTATGCGTAGGACTTTTATGTTTTGATTATTGTCTAGAGCTCTTGAAGGAAAGGCAGGATATAAATGACAGAAAACGCCTAGATTCAATGCCGCTCGTTTGCTGATTATAAGTAACCAGCAGAGGGTGCTATTGAATCAATGTAGACCTGGAATGTGAGGAATTTGCCTTCCACAAAGAGCTGATTTTCCTCCTCAGAAGAAAACAAATCTGTCTTGCAAATGTTCCACAAATACCAGCGTGAGCCAACAGATGCCACAAATATCAGCCAATACAAAGAAAACATTTACAATCATGTAAAAAAAGAAACTTTACCCCACAAGCCTCTGCATGTTTAACCACAAGTAAATCCCACTATTAATGCAAAGATTGGAACGTCGTCATTTAAAAATCAGACTCATACAAGGGTCTTTCAAAGGATTAAAATATTCAGTACCAGTTCCTATAATACTCAGATTTGGCCTTCAAATTAATTTTTGTTCAGACAGAAATGTATGGTTGCTTGTGTTCGCCAAACCACACAAAGTGGCTGGAATCTCATAGACAATGTGATCATATATAAGTTTTCCCCTGGCTAGACTTTCCACGCTGTGGTGGGATCTGGAATTTATCATGTCTTTGAGTTCAGATCATAAACATGGATCCTCCAGTAAAAATGGGATCCAGTTTTTACAGAGGGAGATTAAAAAAAAAAAGAGTTGTGATATTTTATCTTATTGACCTAACTGGGTATATTCAATTTTTCCTTCACATTAAAAAAATTATAACAAAAGCCGGCTTGTGGGGCCCTTGGCGCTTTCTGAGTTTGGTGGTTTTCTTGCAGATGTTTCATTATTCAACTAAGTAACATCATCACTTTACTACTGATATTACCTAGTTGGGAAATGGAAGTGAATACAAATATTCACTTCGATCAAAAGCCCGAATGTAGACTGACGTTTTTTTAATAGCTGTAACACCTAGACCATCTTCAAAAAGATATTGCATGAGGCCTCTGGGCTAATTTAAAGCTGAATAAATAAATTACGTTGAAATGTAACCATTGAAATAATTGTTGAGACCTCTAAGGGGCTCAATTCTTTCCCAGGAGCCTGAGAAGGGGATCACAAAAAGAGAAAAACAAAAGAAATATCAATAAGGAACTGGGTGTCCCCATCCAGTTTGGCTTCGGATACCACCCAAGTGCTTTAGTCCCACTATTCGTGGCTTTTTAAACAGGCCTTTTCTGAGGGAATGAAAACTCTGAAAGAAACAAGGATTATCCGGAATATTTTAAAGCAATCTGATATGACATCATTTTGGCCATTTGTCAGACTTCACAGAGGGACTTTTTTTTTTAAATGAAAAAGACACCTAAACCATTTCAAAGAGAACAGCAGAAGGTACATCCCATGAACCTTAGGCCATCAAACTGTCTGTTCCCATTAGCTGATGGATCTAGGCTGAAGTATTCTTTAGTTCTTTAATGATAGGCATGATTTATAGATCTACACAGATTTAACTAAGCCTGTGCATTTGTGATACTGGTCCGTACTTTTGGTACTATATAAGTGATCAGCCTAATCAAGAAAGCAGTTCTCCCTTTGGGCAGGAAACAAACATTTCCATTTGATTTTTACACGTGACGGAAAAAAATGATCTTTACTTACCAGTTGTTGACTTGCAAGAGTGTGAGATTTGTCTGTGCTGCTATTTGCCTCTTCTCATCCTCTGTTGGATAGGGGTGCTGGAAAAAGCAAAAGGCCATGATTATCCCACCCGTGATTTGTTTTGTTCCGTTACATCAAATGGTTGAAAGGCTTCAGATTCGCCTATCCTAGCGGACTGATGGAAAACAGAAGTGTCGCATTTCATGTTCCACATCATGCGCTAACATAAGATGCCAAACGTGAGATCTCAAGGCTGCCAGGCAGTGCTCAGGGCCTCTCAAGAAAGGTGATGGTAGATGGTTATTTTCAACATGATTGTAGATAGAAATTAGCAAATAAATGGCAAGCAGTTGTATGAACTTTATTTAAATCAAGTATAATTTTTGTCCAGGTTCTATTTTGGCTCCTAAAAACCTCTACACCCTTCTTCCGATGCTTTCAGGTATTAACAAATATCCTACCCAATAAAAACTAAAAATAGGAGGCCTCCTGCATGTTTTGAATCTAAATAATGGTTCCTCCAATGCAGCATCATGCATCATGCTGTTCTTGGAGGTGACTAGATATTACGAGGAACATCACGGTATTTAATACAAGAGGACAGTATGTCACTCCTGATCTTGTTCCTTCTTCCTTTGTGTTATTTTCGTCCTATGCTCTTCATTATTTCTGAAGAATTGGAGAATTTGCTCACTAGCAGCAACTGAATTAAGGTCAACTGTTGTTCGGACTGACTTGGTCAGCAGAGGTCAATGGACTTAATACATCAATATAAAGATGTCAAAAGATTGCCTGAAAAAGTTCAGAGAAAAATATAACGTTAAGTGTGAGACATCTAAATAAAGAAGCAGAATGATATCAGAATCATAACAGAGATTTCTGAGCCCTGAACTGGGAGGTGTTTGCTCCGATTGGGCCTTCAAATCCTGTCACTGAAATCCTCTCCTGTGAAATGACTTTTTTTTTTTAAAAAAAAGGAATGCATTAAAACCTTATCTGAATTTTTGTTGGTTGTTTTTAGGGCATTTCTTAGCAATTCTGCAGTCTCATTGACTGTCTCCAACTCCAGATCTGAAAATACTCTATGGAAAAAAATCCTCATGATTGTCTCATCTTTGGATTTAATTCAGCATGAAAGCCAGGGAGGTTCCAAAAATGCTGGAAAGGGGATTGTGCAACGGAAGAAAAGATGAGACACACCACATTCAACCTACATAAGAAAATTAAGGGGAAGAATCCTACACCAATTTCATCAGGAGTTCATTGAAAATGTCTTCTCTAATGAAAAAACGTTTAAACCTAATTTCTCATCAGATTGAATGAGAAGAGTTGAAAAATATGTGCAATACTGTACATTTTTAAAAATCACCAGCTAAAATCACCGGCGCCTAAAAATGGTCTGTTCCAGCTGGTTGGGATCCATTTCAGTTAACGTGGCTTAAGAATGTAGACAAAGTGATTAGGGAAGAGACATTGTTGGTTGATATCTTGATCCTTGCCCATTTTGGCTATTTACTTCTGCCATCAGCCTCTTAAATAGTACTTTTTTTCCAAATTGCATTCATATTATTTGTGTTTTGAAATTTATCCAGCTGAAAGTACAGAAGCAAACAGTCTGATACCAGACCAGTTCATTACCAAAATGAGAGGCAAGGAGTCCGTTTTTTAGCCTGTAACAGTACATAGAGTGAATGATGAAAAGGACACAAAAATCTGATCCTGAATTTCGCCTACCAGTCCCTTGAATTCTTTCCTAATAGTTTCATTTTACTTTGCTACAATAAATTCACTTATCCACGCTTTGACATCACTGGAAGCCCGTCCTTGCCGTTTCTTGCCTAGTGAGCTGACACCAATTTTATTTCAGACTCATAATCATCCAGTGTGGTTGCATCAGGTCCAAAGACTCGTGGCTGAATATCAATTTGCACGGAAACATTTCAAGGTGCTTGTCTGATACTTTAGCCACACACCCGTATTGTTTTTATGAGGTTTCTTTTGGGAGCCTGGTGACCCGCTTCAATCACGCTGCCGAATGCTGCCGATGCTGTGCCAAGAATTAAGGTATGACTTCCTACCATTTGGAGGCAGTGCAAGCATAAAAATATAGCATCAAACTAATTAAAAACAAACCTCCTCGTATGCCTCCCTCCAAGATCTCATATGTATCTGAAATAGTTTCGCGGTTTTGCATCTTCATTGCATCCATTGTTGGTCTTGTCTTTCTCCTAGTGTTAAGTAATGTGGTCCTCACTTTCAGGAAATTGCACCCATGTATAATGTTTTATAAAGGAGTACTGCACAACCGGACATATCCCATCTAAACCTGCCCAATATTTGGCATGGATGTATAGGTAGTCCTTAACTTATGGCTGCAATTGAGCCCCAAATTTCCATTGCTAAGCGAGACAGTTGCTAAGCGAATCTTGCCCCATTTTATGACCTTTCTTGTCCCAGTTATTAAGTGAATCACTGTTGTTAAATTAGTAGCGCAGTTAGCAAGTGAATCTGGCTTCCCCATTGACTGCTTGTTGGAAGGTCGAATAGGGTGATCACATGACATTGTAACCGTCATAAATATGAACTATTTGCCAATCATCTGAATTTTGATCATGTGACCATGGGGATGCTGCAACGGTCATAAGGGTGAAAAATAAGTCACTTTTTTCAGTGGCGTTGTAACTTTGAACAGTCACTAAACAAATGGTTATAAGTCAAGGGCTATCTGCATTTATATTCTCTTTCATCCCTACGAGATAGATCAGATCAAGAAGCTGATTCCATGGAATGATTAGAACCATATTTTATTGAAATAGGCCAACAAGCAGAATTATGCAAGTCTGTCCACGTCTTTCTTCTCTTCCCATCCTCTTATACCACTGGGAGGTGGCAGGGAAGTGAGTCTAAGCCTCTTGGGAACACTCTCTCAACTCTTCTGGACGTAACACATGTTTTTTCTGCACCTGGTGTTTCCTTAATAACCTCTGGGTTTTCTTCTCCAAGGTCAATTTCCTTGTCTCTTCACATATGTGTTTCTAATTAGTTGCGTTCAAACTGAGATATGCATTAAAGAGAAAACCATATTCAAGCTTTGATCCAATAAATCTGTGCAATTGATGTACTGCATTGTTGTTGCCTATTATCCTTCTCATCTTTCCTATTAACTTCTCCTATTGGTATCTTATTATTACATGACTTTGTTGTTTGTGTGAGAGCTTATCCATTGGAGACAATTCCAATCACATGTGGCTAATAAATAATTTTTCTTATCTTTTTCTTGTCTTCTTGTCTTTTGTGGTGATCATGCTCAGTGGGACAAGGTCTTGAGAGGAGAGATGGAAGATATTCTATATTTTCCCCTCCTAAGAAGTTGCATTCTGGCTTTGCAACAACTTTTTCTTTTTTACTTACATATCACCAGTGGCCAATAACCACTTATATGCAAACTTATAAAAAGATTCTCATGTAATTAAAGTTGTCCTGATTTAACATCCCCATGAGAAATAACAACTTCTAAGCTAAAATCTATAGCAAATGATCCAGGAGGAGTTTTGCCTCGCCAAGATGCTTATCTGATGGTTATTTCTATTTTAGCAGAGGTGGAGAAGGAAGATCATTTTAAGTCACTGCACAGAATGAAGTTACTTAATGGGCTGGAGGACTTGATTACATTTATGAACAGATTGCCTATGGATGTAAACCTTTGCATGGATAAATATAATGAAATATTGGATTCATTTACACAAAATACAGTAGGTTAAAAACATGGTTGTCATATAACCGTATTAGAATTGATTACACAGACACACACACACAATAGTTAGATAGTTATATATGGAATAAGCCCAATTAAAAATAGCTTACTAATTTAATTTTCTTAAAGCTTCTTAAAGTGGTTTGAATTGTTTTATACTCAAGAAGTAAAATTGATAATATAAATACAATATTCAGACGTCATTTTTCCAGTTGGATTTCCTTAACGGGAGAAAAAGACCTGGGCCCAAGTACTCATATCATGGCAATATTGGACTGGTGTGAGCCTTTTGTCTAGGTTTATCCTCAAAGGCACTTCAGCTGATGGAAAATGCCATCTCTTGTGTGCTAGCTAGGGCAAGATATCGAACTCACAGTAAACAGATCTTAAGGGAGTACCTCTATTGTTGATGTTATTATTATTGTACACATTATTTTAAAAAAAACATCCTTGTTTACCTATTAGAAATGAAGGCTGGGAGGGGAAAGCATGATAAGTATTGGAGCAACTGCGCCTTTGTGTAGGTCACAGAGGTTATTTGGGTGATTTCCCACTTGCCAACATGTTCTAGGGGTGACACGGTGGCTCAGTGGTTAAGATCCTTGTCAGCTGGAAAACCAGCAACCTGGGTTTGAGACCCATGTGACGGGGTGAGCTTTTGTCCTTGCCACAGCTTCTGCTAACCTAGCAGTTCAAAAGCATGCAACTCTGAGTAGATAAATAGGTACCATGTTGGTGGGAAGGTAACAGCACTCCATGATGTCGTGCTAGTCACATGACCAAGGGAATGTCTTTGGACAGCACTGGCTCAATGGCCTTGAATTGGAGATAAGCACCTCCCCCTATAGCCGGCAATGACTAATGGAGTAAAATCCACAGGGACTCCTAGAATATTCCTGGCCTTCTACTAATGTATGAGGAATATATTCCTTCACACTGCACTGCTGAATGCCAGCAAATGTATTTGTGTTTTTAGTTCAACTCTTATGAACTAGAGGTCTACTTAGCTTAAGGACCATTTTCAACTTGCCAAGTTTTGCAATTCAATTTTTCTTTATATCAGCAGTTATTGACAAAGAGGGACAGATTAAGGAATGTCACCAAGATTATCCATTGGAAGCTCTGTTAAGACCAATGTTTTTTTTGCAACTGGCCACACACACGGAAGACAATCCAATTCAAAAGACAGGTTAGTTTTTGAAATACAAGTAGGTTGTGATGAATGTGATTAGTGAATCCCACAAAATGGTTGCATTATTCAAATTTGCACTATGCAATGTGATATTTTCAAGGTTGACTCAGCCTTCCGTCCTTCCGAGGTGGGTAAAATGAGGACCGAGATTGTTGGGGGCAATAGGCTGACTCTGTAAACCACTTAGAGAGGGCTATAAAAGCACTATGAAGCAGTATATAAGTCTAAGTGCTATTGCTATTTCTATTTCTATGGAAAGTAGAATAATTGGTTCTAACTCAAAGGAAATAGGCAATTCAATCAAGCTGCCCTAAATCAAATTTTGCACTATTCGAACTCACACTAATCAGGATCTATCTGTAATCAGACTGAATAGTTTTCAATCAAGTCATATCACTCATGATAACCTGGTGCAAAAATATTTCAAAATCTGGGGGTTGGTCTTTCCAAAAACTCCACCCACTTGGTTTTTGACTTCACTGAACAGGAAACAGGGATGGAGATATGATAGGCTAAACATATCAAGTTCTTTTAGCCATTCATCATATGATTTAGCCTCCAGGGTCCCATTAATATGATCTTATCTGTTAATGAACCCTTTGCAATAATTTCTTCTATCTAGAAATATCATATATAAGCTGGGCGGCCATAAACATTTTCTAAAGAAAGGCATAAATAAATCTCAAACTTATCTTTGAGCAAAGTCCTTTATAATCATATGACAAAGGGGGGAAAAACCCCAGGAATAGCTTAATTTATAATTTCAATCTCTTGATTGCCAGACATTCATTTAGAATAAGTTTTTGCATGCCAGCATTGCTCCTCATCTGCAATTTGCAATATCTATGTAAACAGAGTCATGTATAATAAGGAGAATAAAGGGATATATAAACAGAGAGCAAACCCCACTCCCTTCTAGCACTGAAGATGTTACATATTCAGGTAATGAAATTCTGCAGGAACACACCCAAGCTCAGGGAGTACCAAAGAGTCCACATTTCAGCTGTAAACTCTAGAGTTTATCTTCTAATAATATAAGGAGAACCATATTTCAATATCCAGATTCACATAGATGCCAACTCTGTGTTCAAATGCCATACAAACAGTGATATTGTGAGAACAATATTAGTCAGTCATGAAGTATAGATTTCCTAAAATAATTGCAGCTGAATTACTCCAGGAAATGGACCATGGAAAAGAGGGATATTTCCATGAAAAATAGGTTATTGAATTGCTGGCTAAAAGAATATATTCAAAATGTGGAAAATATTTAGAGGAACAAGTTTTAATTTAGATTAAAAACTATGCCATAACTATCTATTCCACCCTGCAGCTTCAGGGATAATTGGGACAAGAAACCTAGAATGCCCCAGAGTCTTTTTCAAACAGTGCTAATTGCATAAATCTGTATTAATTGCTGTACAAAAGTGTGTTTTGGAAAATCTGCCCAACATCTTTTTAATTCTTTGGCTGTTAGAGCCAAACCGTTATGAATGGTTGGATATAAAAACCTAGCCTGCAAGGCAGGGTCCTACATGGGTTTTTTTTTGTTTTGTTTTTGCCAGAAATCCTGAAAGAATATCATCCTCTCTCAAAATAACTGGTGGCAGTTAGGACAAGTCCTACATAATGTTAGCCGCATCTGCTGAATCTACAAACATTAAATGTATATTATAATAATTATGGCCCAAATTGCAGGAGATTCTGATATAGGGTTAGGGTACAGGTGTATAGCCCTCTCTAAGAGGTTTACAGGGTCAGCATATTGCCTCCAACAATCTAGATCCTCATTTTACTGACCTCAGAAGGATGGAAACCCAAGTCAACCTTGATCTGGTCAGGATTGAACTCCTGGCAGTGAGTTAGCCTGCAATACTGTATTCTAATCCCTGCACCACTGTGGCTCCTAAGGATATTCATTGACTGCCATGTATACAAGTTTATGCATGCCAATAGTTCTCTTTATCTGGATTTTGCAGAAAGTATCTACAGAGAGACACGTAAGAATATAAGAAGTAGCTTTTTTCAATATCCAGTTTCTGCTAGAAGCATTGCACTGTTTAAGGCATCGCCACATCAAGATTGCCTTTAAGCATTTCAGAATGTAGACAGAACATTCTTTCTGGATCCAAGTGGTGTCTCAAAGAGTTTTGAATTTTATTTCTAATTCGAATAGCTAGGTGTCATTTGAAAGCTTTCAAATAGGACAATATGATGACTAGTTTTCCATATCATGCCAACATGGAGCTTCATCTAAGCATCTTAAGACACCTTTCTTGATTAGATGAACTAAAGTTGTACAATTAGAAGGCAACAGATGCATCATATTTATATAATCAAGACTGGGGTGCATGCTTATTTAACAAGAAAACAGATTGAAATAGGCATGAAGAGAACCTACAAAATTCTTTCCCGCATAACAAGTATAGTGGCACCAAAACTTCATGCTGTATTGACGTCTCTTGATGGTTCTCAACGCTTTCTAGCAAACGTAAAGAGCTCTATACAGACCATTTTTTTAATAGATGGAGGGATGATCCCTAAACCAGATTTTATATCTAAATTAAGTATAAAATACACTCCTACCTTTGCTTAAAGCTGGAGGTGAAACAAAACAGTCTTTTGCAGTGACAATGACTTTTCAAAGAATAAATCTTGAAGCAGATTTTTTTTTAAATAGGACACTATAAAAATTGTAGTGTGCTTAAAAATCATTGGAATGCAAATTGAGGTTTCAAAGCTCTTATGGGCATTTAGGACAAAATTTGGTAAGAACACTTGGAAGCTTTAAGATTTGTCTGAGGTCGAATTAAAGAAAGAACACTGAAAGGAATATATATCCATTACAAATATTATACCAATTATATCACATGCATTATACCAAATTTGTATACCAAATACACCAATGATACCAAAACCATCAAGATTTACATCTAAGGATTTCTGAGAGGAAGGTGGTAACATTGAAACAGACTAGGACATTTGATGGGCTTGTTCAAAGAGCCAACAGTTTCAGAAATGATATTTTTGGATATTTTTATGCTTAGTAGCATAGCTTTATACAGTATTTTTCAGTTTCTATAATACCAGTTTTAAAAAATCTTGATCCAGGGCTTTAGCGGTCCTTAACTAGCACAATATTTTGGTATCTCAGATTTTACTACTTACATATTTAGCAGTTCAGCTTTTAAGTATTGTAGGTATTTCTAGAATTTTCACATTGACATTTTATATTCTACTTTAGCTTGAGTTATTTTATAAATGAAAGCGAATATACGTGTCCCAGGGTCATGTTGCAGGATCCAAACTGGGTCAGTCACTGGAAGTAGAGGCTTTGTCCTCCTCCAAGCCAAGACATTTAAAAAAGCCACTTACAAGAGGCACCATATAAATACCACACACAGAACAGCACATTCTCTGCTAGAGAGAGGTTCCCTGAGGATGGGCTCCAGTATGAAAGCTCGGGAGACAAAACCTCTGGTCCCGGTGACTGACCCAGATTGGACCCTGAGTCATTTTAATTTGTATAATCTGTGCAAATATTTTCTCTTTATTTTAGAATAACGATAAAGGCCTCAGCATTCTGTCACCCAGTCCTTAATTGCCTTAAACTTTCTAAGGGAGGGAGGGAAAATTCATAGATTTGTAGAAAGAAATTTTATAATTTTGGAGAAAAATAAAAGGGGAAAATAATTCTAAATCTTTATTATTCCTTTAGAAAGTGAACAGAAGGAAGGATGATCTTAAAATAACATTGTCTAACCCACCGATCCAATTTAAAAAAAAATCTCCAACAAGATTACTGTGCATAGAAACTCTGATATTATTGGATTGTGGATTTTGACAATTTTAGACAATTCTTTGAGTAGTATCCTTGTCTTGGACACTAGGTGGCAGATGACGCCCTAAATATAAGGGTATAAGTTAATTCCAAATGTGGGGAAATTTCCATCTGAGGATTTTGATTAAGAAAAGAAATAAAAAGAAGAAAAGAATTAGTTCTTTCACTTTGGAAAACTGTCAGTTTGGATGCAGGATGTAGAGCTATGTTGTTGCATTAATACTATAGAGAGAACTATTAATGAAGAGTGAAAATAGGTTAGGGATAAAAAAAATTCTTTCTAACTTTTGGATCAGCTGAAAAGGAGAGCATTTGGGATTGAGTTGCATCTGGCTGACCCAGAAACAACTAGGACAGGCATATTGTGTTGAAGCCAACAATCAAGGGAGTGAACAATATAAACAATGTCTTTATTACTTCACATAATGTGGTCATCAGATCAACCCTTTGGGGCAGAAGTCCAGGGCTTATTCTGGAAGCAATGGCTTGCTGTATTTTGAAGCAGTGCACTCACTTACATTACCATCTAAATGAGAAACCCCAAGGCCATTAAACCCAGAGTTTAAAATTGGTAACTGCACAACTAGTTTTATGCCAAAATGGCATATAAGTTAGCTGGGAGTGGGTCTCTTGTACTGGTCACTCAAACAGTTAAAGCAACCATTTGGGCCACAGAAACAAGTTATGAGTGATAGAAGAGGATCAACATTTAATGATGGAAAAATCAGAATGCAAGTGTTGGCTGTATCATGATGACATTAAGGAAGCTTATTCAAAGCAAGGGCAAAACTTCTTGCTCTCACTCTGATGGCTCAGCAGTTAAAGATGCTGAGCTTGTCAGCTGGAAAGCTCAAGACCCGAGTGCTGCACAATGGGGTGAGCTCCCGTTCCTACCCCAGCTTCTGTCACTTAGAAGTTCGAAAGCATGCAAATGTGAGTAGATAAATAGGTACCACTTCAGTGGGAAGGTAACAACGCTGTGTGCACCTTTGGTGTATAGGCATGCTGATCACATGACCATGGAAAATGTCTTCGGACAATGCTGATTCCCTTGGCTAAGAAACGGATATGAGCATTGCACCCCAGAGTCAGGCACAACTGGACAGGGAAACCTTTATCTTTTTTTCCCTACTATGTAGCTAGAGCAGATTGATAGGGTCGTTTTCTAATTAGCTCAGTAAAATGTGCTGTTTGAAAACACTGGTAGCCAAGTTGCAGATCAGGAAAAACAGTAACAAGGCAGAAAAAAACCATCAACAAGTTTCTATGAAACTTCTTACTTCCTAAAAATGGTCTTCCTCCGCTGAGTTTCAAACCTTCATTGGTGAGAGAAATTGGTACTCCCTGACTTCTAAGAGCAGCTGCAATGATGGACCAGGGAGAGCCTGGACTATCCCAAGACAAGGAAGGAATTCTTAACCGAGTATTTCTCTACAGCATCTTCTTCGATATGTTGATTTAACATTCCTTCTTGTCAACATGAATGGTTACAGAGAACACCAATAAATCAAGAAATTTTGAGTTCCGGTGCTTAATGATTGTGTCATTTGTATGCATCTGTGAAATAAATCACTTCTGTCATATTCAGATATCTTGTTGGGCATCTGCCTTATGTTCCCTCTGTTGCCAGGCACACTGATTTTTGTAGTTTTTAAACAGGAAAAAGCAGCATCAAAGCTGCTGCTTCCCTACAAGTTATAACCAGAATCTAGACCATGAGTGGGCAATTATGGCAACTTTATGTCCTGTGGACTTCAAATCACAGAATTCAGCATGGCTGGCTCAGG
>JANHFT010002179.1:132667-156226 GCA_032467955.1 Pseudoxenodon macrops | reverse complement strand
TCATCATCATCATCATCATCATCATCATCATCATCATCATCATCATCATCATCATCATCATCATCATCATCATCAAAAGTTGCCCAACCTGTGGAATAAACAAACAGTTTTTTGTCCTCTCCTTAAATTAAAAATTGTGAAAAAGAAGGCTCTCAAAGTGAAAAACAAATGTGTTTATTCATTGCTGGCAGCGAGCTTAGGAATTGCTCATGAATGGAAAATAGAATATGACTGTACATGGTGACGTGTGGATTTCACCTGGATGGATGGATAGCTGAACAAATGCTTGCATTCAACAGACAAATGTGATAGGTTCGTTTACTGAAATACGGTTTATGCTCATTTCATATAAAAACAGTAGCTCCGGGAAGGTTAAAAACAAAACAGGGGGGAAAGATGCATGCATGCAATGTCATTCCCAGCATGCAATTTGCTCTTTGGTAGATCTTCACACGTTGGGTAATAAGCAGACTGGCAAGAGTGGTTCCGCTTACTAATTTGCTTACTACGTAATTCCCCAATGATCAGAAGACTTAGTACGGCACAGACTGTACTGTTGGATAAGTGCATTGATTAAAAGCACAGGCCAACTGCTCACCCTCTTTTATACAAGAGTGGGCAAACGGTGATTCTGGAACTCCATACAGCTTTTCCAAATCCCTGGAAGAATTCGACTTTTGCTGAAAACTGGTGTCAGTGTGTATCACCATTCCAAGGTAGGACATGCTAAAAAATATAGCTGCATTTCTGAAATCTCTTTCTGATACCAATTATATTTTTTGGGTCGTGGTGTTTCTTTTTTTACTTTACTTTAAAGAAAAATAAATTAAAATTTAGTTTACTGAACTCAAATTCCATGAGGACTTAGTGCTGAGAAACTTGCTGATTCCATGTCCTCGATTTACAACCATTCATTTAGTGACCATTCAAAGTTACAATGGCACTGAAAAAAGTGACTTATGACCGGTCCGTGCACTTAGAACTATTGTAGCCTCCTGTGATCTAAAATCTAAGCTGTTTATAGAGTTGGTGTATTACCCCTAACAATCTGGGTCCTCATTTTACCAACCTCAGAAGGATGGAAGGCTGAATCAACCTTGAGCCGGTCAGGATCAAACTCCTGGCAGTAGGCAGAATTAGCATGCAATGTTGTGTTCTAGCCACTACGACATCATAGCTCTTATGCAAGCAAAGTAAATGAGGGAAGCCAGATTCACTCAATGACTATGAGATTCACTTAAGAGCTGCAGTGTTTTGCTTAATAACCATGGCAAAAACAGTCATAAAATTGGGTGCGATTCACTTAAAAAAAGGCTTGCTTAATAGTGGATGTTTTGGTCCGTATAGTGGCCGTAAGACCACTATACGGGATTACCGTATAGTGTGGGGACTACCTTTGTAAAGACAGATTGCTAACTAAGGCATACAAAACCTTTGCCAGACCAATCCTCGAATACAGTTTGTCTGCCTGGAATCCACACTGTTTATCAGACATTAATACAATTGAGTGAGTCCAGAGGTATTTCACGAAAAGAGTCCTCCACTCCTTTGCTCACAATAGAATCCCTTTTGCCACCAGGCTTGAAATTTTGGCCTTGAACAACCTTGAACTATGCCGCCTATGGTCTGACCTAAGCATAGTATACAAAATTGTCTGCTACAGCGTCCTACCTGTCAACGACTACTTCAGCTTCAACTGCAACAATAAATGAACAAACAACAGATAAAATCTTAAGGCAAATCGCTCCAAACTCGATTGCAGAAAATATGACTTCAGCAACAGAATGGTCAATCCCTGGAATGTTCTACCTGACTCCATTGTTACAGCCTCTAAACCCACATAGCTTCAACCTTAAACTGTCTACTGTTGACCTCACCCCATTCCTAAGAGGTCTGTAAGGGGGCGTGAATAAGCACACCAGCGTGCCTACTGTTCCTGTCCTACTGCCCCCATTTATTTGTACTCATTTTATGTGCTCATGTCCATGTTTATACTTATACCTGTTATCTCGTACATGTTTTGACAAACTAAATAAACTAAATAAAATAAAAAATAAAATAAGATTACCATTGGAGGAGATTTTCTTGAAAGGGAGAGGCTGTCAAATGTCAATACAGTCTCTTAAATAAAACACAAAAACAAAAGCCTGTGATTCCTATGTGCTGAATGACCTGGGCAATTCGTAAAAATCAATAAAATTAAAAATTAAAACAAAATTTAAAAAGCAACATGTGTTGTGCATTGAGAGAAATTCTGGAGGGGCTTCTGAGGAATGCACACGTGGGATTTTGAAGTTGCAATAGACTCAATCCCTAAAATGTGATTCAGGGCTCATAGCAGCTCTTTGCATGCCTGTCTGAAGGCAATACTTTCGCTTCCAAAGCACCGTTTTGGGGATGAAGTCCCATCCCTGCACAGCCTTATTGAGAAGATGAGGGTACAGGAAGATATGTGCGCATTAACCGATTTCCACACTGCTCTGTCTAGACTATGCATAGTTGAAATCTGGTGATGGAAGGGGGTTAAAAATACCAAGCATGCAAAAGACGCAACTAACATGGTCACGGACGTATGCTCCACGCCTCCCACCTGTCACAACTTGTGAGTTGACTGTTGCCATGGAGATATTCCCCTGCTGCAGTGCTGAGGCAGGTACCACAATTCCTTGGGGGTTGCCAGGTATGGCTGTCATGGAGTTGGGAGAATTTTGCAACATATCCTACAGAGAGAAGAAAAGAAAAGAATGGGGAAGAGGCTTGCAAAAACACTCAGTATACGATGCCCACGATAGATAATATTTCAGCACTAGAGGCTTCTTAAATGAAAACAAAGATGGATATCACCATCACCCTCATGCTTTTTTTCTCTAGGAGTTGCCTTATTTCCTTTTGATGTTGAGGCTTATAGCATTAGCTGAGACACAAGAAGAAGCTGTGGTTATTTGATAACTTATAAGGAGCAACAAACCTCTTATCCAATCCTTAGACAAGATCCACTTACTTTTTCTTCATAAAGCCACAGCTATGCCTCCAGAAGCAGCCTACTCAGAAACCCATGCAAATCAGGACCCTATTATCCATTATCCTTTGGAGTTTGCACAGTGTCCCTGCCAATTTTGTGATGCAATTCTCAACTCAAAATTGGGGATGTCTTAAGTTTGGAAATTGATTACATCTAGGTAAAAGAAGGAAAGTGAGTGAAAGAGAACTTGGAAAGCCGCACACCCTTATAAACTTAAAATATTTGGCTACCTGTGTTATCAATGCATAGTTGGGATAGAAATGTTTGAAAATAAAATACAGGCAGTCCTCGACTTACAACAGTTCATTTAGTGACCGTCCAAAGTTGCAACGGCAGTGAAAAAAGTGGGTTTAGACTATTTTTCACACTTACGACCATTGCAGCATTCCCATAGTTCCATAATTAAAATTCAGATGCGTGGCAATTGATTCCTATTTATGACAGTGGTGGAGTCTCTGGGTCCTGTGATCCCCTCTTGCAACCTTCTGACAAGCAAAGTCAATGGGGAAAGCAGATTCACTTAACAAATGTGTCACTAACTTAACAATTATAGGGATTCACATAACAACTGTGGCAAGAAAAGTTGTAAAATGGGGCAGAATTCATTTGACAAATGTCTCACGGCCATAGAAATTTAGGGCTTGATTGTGGGCGTAAGTTGAGGACTACATGCATAGATGGGAAAAAACAGAATTTGAACGGTGGGATCTGCTGCATCCTTCTTGAGAAGCTGGTTTTCCAGATATACAACCAGTCATTCTTAGAAAGTTCTGATTCAACTGAGCCTCTACAATGTGACTTTGGCAATTCAGCTTGTAGGCTTCTTTGAGTACATTGTACAAGCCATCTGCTCTTCTTGGCTGTCACCAGCCTTGCCAGCAAGACATGCCTTTTGCCAAGGCAAACGAAATTTATAGTGAGACATTCTTTTCCGCGAGCTGGTGGCATTATCAGTATGCAGCAGAGGGAAAGCCCCAAAGCAGAATAGATGCAGAGCAGAAATATTCAATTATTAAAAAAGACAGTCTTGTAATTTGGGGGGGGGATAACAGGTCAGCATTCAATTAACTCTTTTCATTGCTCATTACATATTTGTCTTATCTAAGTAAATCCACATAGCTAATATTACTTTCTTGAGGAAGATGATCAATATATAATAAACAATGTTCCAGCATCCAGAAAAATGACAACGTATATGCAAGCAACCCAGCAGAAACACTGTTTGACTGATTTTCCATTTTTTAAAATTTCTTCATAGATAAATACATAAATACTTATGTATTTTTGGGGCAGACATTTTATTTCCATCCTGGCTTGCTATTCTGAAGAGTTGGAACCTTGTTGCTTCACCGATATTTAAGAAATTACATCTTGGCTTGCTGTTCACAAGTAGAGTTGGGGTTTATTCCAGACATTATCAGAGGGTTGGGCTGTAGGAATCTGCTTGGTGCTTGTTATTTTTATCACAAATAGTCCATCAATTGGGTCAAGAGGAAATATAATAGCTGCCAGCCCAACATGCATCAACAATGATTAGGTTGTCTATTAACATATATTCAACCTAGGATTTTGGTTTTTGGTTAAGCAATTGCAAAGCAGAAACTTTTGCAAATCTTTGAAACATTGATTCAGAAACTGAGAGCTGGTTTGGTGTAGTTGTTAAGGTGCTGGCCTAGAAACCAGGAGATGGTAAATTCTAATCCTACCTTACAAATTGAGAGCTGGCTGAGTGTCTTTGGGCCAGTCGCTCTCTCTCAGCTCAGCTCACAGGGCTGTTTTGTGGGGAAAATAGGAGTAGGAAGGAGTATTAGGTATGTTCATTGCCTTGAGTTGAATATGAAACAAAAGGTGGCATAAAATCTAAAAAAAATAAATCTGAATAACTGTCCTAAGTGTGCTTTTCCAAAAGGCACCTGATTTGAAAATGTCTGCAGAATGAAACTGAAACAATGAAGCACCGTGACTGCAAATAAAACATGCATCCAGGATTCTTTTAACTCCTTTCTTACAATGAGAAATAGGTGGAGCAAAAATTCAGAAATGAATATTTTCTACAGGAGTTTTGTTGTTTTTAATGAAGCCTTTCCCCAAATAAAACTTTTAGTGTCATGCTATTTTGTGCCATTCCCTCAATAAGGAAAGTTACACTCATATTTCGATACCAGTGTGAATACATCTGCAGAAAAAAATTAAAATTCAGTGAATGAGTAGAGTCATGCCTATTCGTATTTTCATGGAAAGCAAACATAAAACTTCAAAAACTGGAAAGTCTTTGAAAGTCTGGATGCTTTCAAGTTTCCTTAGCATTTCCTAAAGCAAAGAATTTTTTAAACTGTCAGAATAACTGAGATGTCTATTAAGCCCACTATTTCCATATTCAATAAAGATTACCACTTAGAGGTTTGCTAGTACAGTTACTGTATTTACATATGCGAGACAATAACTTTGTCATTCAAGGGATGAATGATCTTTGGGTCATAATCGAAGAGGTGAGAACCAATTTAGAACTAAGGAGAAATGTCCTGAGTGTTACAATAATTAATCAATGGAACAACTTGCCTCCAGAGTTTGTGGTTGTTCCAACACTGGAGGTTTTAAGAAGAGATTGGACAACCATTTGTCTGAAATGTTAGAGAAGGGGGTTGGACTAGAAGACCTCCAAGGTCCTTTCCAAATCTGTTATTCTGTTATTCTCCTGATAGAGGACCAGCTCCTTCAACCATAAGGAGTCTGTTCTACAAGAGCTTCCATCATATCTTACTTTTGGACTTGCTGATGAACCTGATGGCAGTTGAGGTTCAGAGCATCTGGAGGGGTCAAAGTTTTCAAATGTGGCAATCTTTCCTAATGACCAGATGCTGTTGTATTATGAACTCGATCATATCTTGGTAGGAGACATGCTGTACTGAATGTGGTCCAACCCATATTTAAGGAACCATGGTTGAAAAAGGTTGCACTAATGCAAAAAGAAAGGAAGACTCGCTTGTGCTGTTGGGAGGCCTCCTTCCCTGTGGAAAAGGAGAATCAGGCAGAAGCTCTCCGTCACTGATATGCCCATTTTTGGAAGATTTATTTTGAGATTCCTTGAAATATACAGTCCGTATATTGAAAAGAATCTCATCTCATGTCAGAAATGCAGAACTAGAGAGGGGGAAATTATTTATTTAAATTTTAAAAGATTACAAATTTTAATGAAAACAAATTTATTTCATTCTCAGCCACATTGATGGCAGGGATAGTTCCAAGCAGCAAGTCAGTCTGTGTGCATGTCCCAAGGGGCTCTGTAAAAGATGGATAGTTGTTTGAATAGTGCCACATTCACAGTAAATATCCTTGTCCTCTGATAGAAACTCCCATTTTTTCCTTGTGGTCTTTAGTTCCAGCCAAACCAGTGCGGAGGTCTATTTAAACATCTCCAAAGCATCAACTTCTTCTCTGAACCTCCAGGCAACTCCTCAACTGGTTCTATTCAATTCTAAAGATGTTTAATTTGAAACTTAATTCAAACATTTAATCTGTTTGAGGTGTAATAACAATATCCTCGGCACAATTTAAAAAGCTCCTTCTTGATTTCAATCAAAAAAAGGATCAGAAACCTACATCTTCTACACTCTTCTTCTGCACAGTGAGTAGAAGGTAACCAGCTCTTCTCTTTGTATAGATTCACCACCATCTAATCATTTTTCTTTATCCAGCTTTGCTGGCTGGGGAATTCTGGGAGCTGAAGTCCATAAGTCTTAAAGTGACCTCTGTTCTAGGGCCATCCCTAGAATCACACCAGGCAGTGTGAGAAAGGGAAGGAGGTACATCTGGCCATTCAGATCCATAGCTCCAACGGGGAATGTGAACTTCACTTAAATATTTTATTCCATACTTGCAGGCCTTTCCTTCCGGATTAGTATTTTACATGTGGCAGAATAAATACTGCCCAATTTGTATAACTGCAGAGGGGGAGAGAGAGAGTCCCGGTTTGGCACTGAGCTTGCATTCTCTTCTTTTCCCAAGACTGCTTGTTCTTCTCTCTCTCTCTCTCTCTCTCTCTGTAACACGAATCTGAGTAATTAACAACTTGAAGAAAACATTAGCAAGCTGCCTTCAACAATGCTGGCACCAGAGTGGGATTTTTATCCTGCTGCATCATTTTCTAGTGGAGGGGGGGGGGTCAAGATCACCATGAGTGCAGATGATTCTTCTATTTCAAGCTGCTGGGATTAATTCTGAACCATGACAAATTTCACTTTCTCACTCTCTCCTGTTTCTTAAAACAGATCTGTCATGCCAAGATGCATTGGAAGAAAAACCTTGACTTTTCAGTGCTCCTAGCCACTTCTTTTCAGATGTAGTTCTTTTAGAGTAGAGGAGAGTAGAATATAATATCAGTGTTTGAAGGGACCTTGGAGGTCTCCTAGTCCAACCCCCTCCTCAAAAAGAAGACTCTATACCATTTCAGACAGGTGACTGTCTAGTCTCTTCTTAAAAGCCTCCAGTGATGCAGCACTCACAACCTCTGAAGGCAAGCTATACTACTGGTTGATTGTTCTGTCGGAAATTCTTTCCTTAGTGCTAGATTTTCATCTTAGTTTTCATCACCACCAAATTGAGACAAACCCTACTTTTATTGCCTTTAGGATGAAAATCCAAGGGCAGAAGATTTATGATTTTGCACAACCTGTCTCCAGTTCATTGAGGCAGCAAAGCTGCTACATCCTCATCATTACTGCATTCAGATGAGTTGCGCAGATGGATGAGTAGCTGTGGGATGTTTACAAAGAGACGTGGGATTCAAGAATGTAAATAAAACATTGAATATGCTTGTGATCAATCAAAATAATGCCACACCACCTTCAGAGAAAACAAGGCACCAGCGAATTAATGTAAATGGTCCAGGGCTAAGACTGGGTACCCACTGATGCTCAAACCCAGAGCATCTCTTTTGAGCTACTGGCATATTCTCCCACCAAAGCTTAGTACAAGGTCAGCAGACTCTAGGATCAGTGTCATCAACTTGAAAGGCTTCTGAAAAGGACACCTGTCCATTCTTCCTCCCCTTAAACCAATGGTAACTTAACAAATCGATGCAAGAAAAATTCAGTTCAGCAGCAAGAAAGGCACATCTAAAATCAACATTTTTATTAACCCTGTTAAAAGAAAAATCTCTCTAAAATGCATCTCTCTGCCAACTAGGCATATGAAGATATTCTGCTCGCCATTTCAGACATCTTCATACCTTTCCCACCTTAATCACACAAGCATAAACTAATAAACTAATAAACTTCTCGATTTGAAATTTAAAGTTAAGAATCCCACTGTAAAGTCTGAATACCAACAATACCACCACCAACAAAAATAGTTCTCTTTTTCTTAAGGGGGCCTGTATATACACCAATATTTTATAACAATAATAAATTGTCATATAACTATTACAAATATCGGTACTGAGAAGTGTGTAATATTGTACGCATACGCGCACAGACAATCATGTCCACATTCATTTATTAAATGTGTCACATAATACTTAATCCTGATTAAGGCTATTATTTAGTTTTCTCCCTCGCAGCCACCTATTCAATTTGGGATTTTTGGTTAGTCAATAATGTAAAATCAGCTGCAGTTTCTGGCTCCTGAATCCAATGTGATGGCTGGGAGATTGAAACCTGGTACGCTGCCAATGACTTCCTTGCATGGGATCGCTATATCTATCTGGAGGATTAATGCATGAACTAAACAGCAACAAAAAGACAATAAACAGCCATGCCACCTCTTAAAGAATAACAAATTGATTATGCTGTAACAAATTTGCTTCCTGGATTACGGCCCTCTCGACTTCACTTCAGTTGACATCTTTTACAACCAAGGAGAAAGCAAATGTGTAAGAATGCAATCGCCTCTCTTGAAGCAGTTAAAGAATGAACCCCAAGTTGCCTTGCAAACATATATCAAAAAGAGGCACACTGCAAGTTACTCAGAATTTGCTTCTCTAAAGAAAAAGAAAGACTTTCATAAATGTCTGTGGAGATTCTCAGTCGTCCAGGTCATGGTTGTCCCAAAGGTGCTTTTTCAAAAGACAATTTACTGCAGAATGGAAGATGCTTCTTGGATGAGAAGCAAAATGTCTTCAAGGAAAAACAAAGTCCAGTTGCCTTTTGAGAAAGCACCTTTGGGACAAACACTTTCATACCTCCACTAATCTCAAAAGCAACTTTCGGGATTCCTAGAACCATGGAATCATCAGTTTGGACTATGGAGGTCTTCCAGTCCAATTCCATGCTCAAAGCAGAAATCCTCAGATCAGAAAACTGGCTGGCCAAATTTTGTTTGAAAACCACCAGACCCATGACTCTGCCAGGCAGGGCTTCCAATGTTTAAGATCATGCATGCTCAGGAATGTCCTCTTTATTTTAAGTTTGGGTCACTCTCTCTATGAAGTTTTCACCCTTTGCTTTTAGTCCTAACACTTGAGAATAAATCCACACCCTCTTCCCTGTGCAGCCCTTCAAATATTGTAGAGCTCTCTAACCACATGTGGCACCCTTTCATTGGGTCCCCCAACACTCCTCTTCCCCTAAATTCTTAATACAGGTAGTCCTCAACTTACAACAGTTCATTTAATGACCGTACAAAGTTACAACGGCACTGAAAAAAGTGACATGACCATTTTTCACAGTTACAACCTTTCCAGCATCCCCATGATCATGTGACCAAAATCCAGATGCCTGGCAACTGGTTCGTAGTTATGACTGTTGCTGTGTCCCAAGGTCTTGTGACCTTCTGGCAAGCAAAGTCAAAGGAAAGCCAAATTCATGTAGCAACCTGGTTACTTACTTATCAACTGCCATGATTCATTTAACAACTGAGGCAAGAAAGGTCGTAAAATGGGGCAACATTCACTTAACAAATGTCTCACTTAACAACAGAAAGTTTGAGCTGAATTGTGGTCATAAGTATGCCATAATAATTATTAATAATTCCCATTTTGAATTGCCATATGATTGCAATAGACGACCTGTGCTAACAGAAGAAACAAGAGAAAGTAGAACAGAAGAAGTAGCAGTAGTTGTATGGCAATAATTGTAGAGCAGAATTATATTTGGAACCGCTGATCCCTCCAGAGTGTCTGTGTTTCTCATTATTCCAAGCCTTTGTTCAATATCCATGACTGGGAATAACTCTAAAAGGTCATGCAGTTTTGATAGGAAATAATTAACATTTCCTAACTTTAATGATCAAATGCCCAGTGACCTCATCAGCACTGGGATTTTAAATGACAGAAGCTGAGAAAAATCAAGCCAAAGTCAGCTAAGAAGCTAAATTGCCACATGTTGCTATTAGGAAGCTAATGGAGAGTGGCCAGTAATACGGACGTACAATGCACGGACCTATGTGAGTCCTTAAGGCAAGCTCAGCCAAGTCTCTCTCCATCATATTATGAGTGTTTTCTTTGAGAGTCTTCAAAGATAGAGCATAGAGCGCTTTGAACACGATCTGTAGGCTTCCCACAGCTCAGAAGCTATTGTGCAGAGCACCATACAATAAGAAAGACAGAAATATCCTAGAAAATAATTTGTTCCAATATTGTGCTCTTGACAACATCTACAATGCAAGATTATTAGATGTACTAGAAAGGTATAGGAGGGTTTTCATTAGTGACACATACAAATCAAGTTCTACCACAAATATTCTATTGGGAGACTTAGGAGGAACTGCTCTCTCTGTGAATCACTGCACATCATTGTTGTGTGGACATAACACAATGGACAGGGATCATTGTGTGTATGCCATTATATGACTGGAAGAATCTCAGGCATATAAATCTGACAACTAGTACTTTTAATATGAATATAATACTATGACTGCCACCATTACCACAATCAACCTTGATGATACGTCTGATTATGGTTTCTTTCTCAACCTTCCCACATTCATCGGAAAATTGGAATAGAAGGCATGGAACGGCTGAAATGGAAACTCCATTCAATGTTTCAAACGGATATATAACAATCAGAAGCTGGAACATCACAACATTTCTGCTTTATTTCGGCTATCCACTGGATTTGACAACTTATAGTTTCAAAGGAACCCCCTGAAATATATTTTGATAATGGTTGAACTTGTTAAGATAGGAAACAAATGAAAAAAGTAGCGTAACCAATAAACAAATTGGTAATCTTTTTTTTTAAGATTCCTTCCACAACCCACCCACCCACAATTATGTATGGGACTTACATATGTGGGATGCAGTCAGAGGGGTCTTCAGTAAGAGGAGATTGAAAGTGAAGTTGTGTGCTTCATGATGTCATCATGCAAATGTTGCAAATGGCACACTTGCACTACTTGCTGCAGAATGTAAACAATTTGCCGATTTGAAGAATGACATCCTGATGTGTGAAGCATTATTTTGATGTGTTTGTTCTACTACTTCTTTTACTGTTCTACTACTCAAAGACCCAGCCATGCCCACTTTGTGGTGATTATTGGAACACTCGGCTCTCTCCCTCATCCCCTCCATTAATAAATGTGCCTCTAGTCACCCAAAACTTTCCCATCACTGCTCTACATATTGCAAGAGTATGTCAAAAGAGCATTTGTGACTGAGCACAAAAAAAGAAGGGAAAACAGGATGAGGGACAACGCGCCTGAAACCATGAAATGGCTCCGTAAGTTTAGAACCATTCTGCGAAATAAGCCAAGGAGCATTTATACTGAGCTCTGCGCTAAGGGGCTGATTCTGCACACAGCATTTGAGAGCATGGATTTGAGATTTCTCGGGACTGTATAAAATCCACCCCATTCCATTCCATTATATATAGCAATAGCACGTAGACTTATATACCACTTCGTAGTGCTTTTAGAGCCCTTTCTAAGTGGTTTACAAAGTCAGCATATGGCCCCCAACAATCTGGATCCTCATTTTATCCACCTCTGAAGGATAAAAGGCTGAGTCAACCTTGAGCCAGTGAGATTTGAAATGCATAACTTCGGCTAGCAGTCAGCTGAAGTAGCTTGCAGTGCTGCACTCTAACCACTGCACCACCTCGGCTCATAGCTCTCAGTTTCGCAGTTCCATTGGCATGTTAGAATATACATATAAATACATATGTATGTATGTGTGTATGTGTGTATGTGTATGTATGTATGTATGTATGTATGTATGTATGTATATATATATATATATATATATTTTAACATGCCGGTGGAACTGCTTGGGAAGCTGAGAGCTGCCCCAGAATAAATGGTGAAAGGCAATCTCCAACAGATACAGATGTTCTGATTCACATGTTGCTCTGATCAGCTTACAGTGGAATTTGCAAAGGTCAGATTCCTTCTCTATGCTTTCTGGAAGATCTGGATACTTTTGGCTTGTTTATTTTTAGAGCAGGGAGAAATCTGGCGATAAGAAAGAGATAACAGCCAACACAGGGTCCCCTGCTGTAGTGTAATGATAAAAGCACCGGTGTGTGAACAGTCCATGTAGCACTGCACAATGCATGGGATCCAATTAAGCCCCTGTACTAGGCTGAAACCATGCAGACAGGTTCTTCATAGCATTACACTGACTAGGCTATGGTTACACTGCTTTTGACATCATGCTCAACCCAGCCCTGAACTTCAAGACAAAACGACCATTTAGACTACAATGAAAACTAATATTGTTTAAAAAAACATCTCCAAGTCTGCATCTCGGTTGGAATGAGAGCATAAAACATTACAGAACTATGAAGCGATTGCGAATCAGTTCCAACTAGAAACACAAAATATTTATAAAATGCTCATTGCAGCCCCAGCATTATTGTACGCATTTCCATAAAAGTCTTGAGATTTCCAACTCTGCTCAAATGCTTGGATTCCCTCCCATGAGAACTGATAGCTTTTGGCCAGTGCTATAGCTGGTTTCCTTAACTCTGGTTTGTGGGATAAGTTATCCAGATATGCTCAGCCAAAGGAAAATGGTCCTCTTTGTTGGCTGGTGCCATCATTATACTTTCTATAATTCTGTTGGTTACAGTTACCTTGATCTGCCTCCAGGATTAATGGAAAAAACCCTAAACCTCTTGTAAGGCAGAGGAAAGTATTATATGGTACAGTATTATATCGTACAAGTGAAGATTAATTTTAGCCGGTCTCTTTGGAAAGGGCTAAGGGAAGAGTTGGATAGTAGATAGACAAGTCCCATCAAGAACAAATACTGTTTGAATTCTAAAAAGTGGTTTTGCATTTCCCACTAACAAATAGAAAGAGCAATGCCTACACTTGCAGGATAAAAGCAGGAAAATCCTTTGCACAGATTAAAAAAAAGAAAGAAATAGCCTGAGTCCTATTTTGGATGAAAGTCAAAATGTTGATCTAGCCGAACAGAATGGGTTCTGTTGAGATCTTCCAGCTTTTTCCTTGGGTAGGGCTCTTGCACATTTGAAAACTATGCAGCAGACGGCATGGGAGACTTTGATGCAGTAGGGTAGCTTAACCATTCAGAAAAAAATTTCTGCTCTTGTTTTCTTGTACCCCTTAAAAGCACAGCAGCTCTGCCAGGAAAACAAGAGAGGAAAAGCTGGCAAGTTTGTTTAGAATATAGAATCATAGGGCTGGGAAGGACCTCAGAGGTCTTCTACTCCAATCCCCTGCTTAGGGCAGGAGACCTTACACCATCCCGATCAAATGGTTGTCCAGTCCATTTTTGAAAGCCTCCAGTGATGGAGCACCCACAACTCTGAGAGGCAAGCTATCCCAGGGATTAATTGTTCTCAATGTCAGAAATGCTTCCCTTACTTCTAGGTTGGATCTCTCTTTAAGAAGCTTCCACCCATAACTTCTTCTCCTGTACCTTTGTGCTTTGGAGAATAAGTCAATCTCTTGTTTTCTGTGACAGGCCCTCAAGTCTTGGAAGACAGCTATCATGTGCTCCCTAATCCTTCTGTTCAATAGGCTAGAGTCAGACATACCTAGTTCCCTCAATCATCCATTACATGATTAGCCTCCAGACTTTGTTTCTCTTCTCTGCGCCCTTTCTAAGGTCTCAGCATCTTTTTTTTTTGTATCCTGGTGACCATAACTGCACACTTATGAAAAATAAGCCACCTTCCGGGCTTTGCAGTGAAAACTGGAGAACATATTTCTCTACATCTCATTGTAGCCCAAATGCATTGCCAGGCACTCTCTCCGTCTCTCCCTCTCCCCTACTCTGACCCATATTTATGATCTCAGACTGAACGTCAAGGATGAATGAATACAGTCCAACAGCAATGTGTCAATGTGTCATTCCAGAAAGATCAATGCTTTTGGACCTGCCCAACATGTGCAAGGAACCTGCAGCATGAGGAAATAGCACTCGACAAGTTTTCCCCGTCTTACATTACAATGGTAGAATGCCAGCCCATGATACAATGTTTGGGGCTGGGAGAAAGACATTTGGATCCATGGCCATCTGTCCTTCAGAATTCAGAAGATTGATTTGTTCTCCAGGAGGTGTAGAAAGGCAAATTGGGGGCAAGGAGAGGAGCCAGTGCCACACGCATTAGATCTCCAGAGCAAAAGTACAAGGCCACCTAGCCCAGACCTGTGATTAAAATTGTGGGATGTATGGAAAACTTCTAGCTTTAATTCAAGGGGTCTTCAGGTAGGGCTGGAGACTTCATTGTTAAACTCTGCTGCTAGTCAGTGAAGTAAACAGTGCTTTGAAAAAGCCAAACAGCTTCTTCGTTTTTGGAAAGTCATCATGGTCACCTATGAAGATGGATGAGTTTTATAGGAAATGGGCAGAGCAAATAGATGGAAATTTTCTAATTTAATTCCTGCCTTCCATGGATAAAAAGGATTAGATAACAGGATCAGCCAGCCAATGGATTGATTAAATTTGACTTAAAATTAATTTGACTTAATCAAATTTAAAGGTTGAGGTGCAAAACTCAGGGCTTCCATACCTCTCCCATTAAAACCTCCCTAAAAACCTCCCCCTAAGATAAGCAGGAGAGGACGACCAGTTTGGGGCAGAGGCTAAGTCACCAGGCTAGAAACTGGGAGACCATAAGTCCTGCCTTAGGCACGAGACCAGCGGGTGACTGTGGGAGAAGCCAGATTTGCCTAACAGTTGCCTGATTCACTTAAAGGCTGCAGTGATTTGCTTAACAGCTGTGGTCATAAAATGGACACAATTCTCTTAACAACTCTCTTGCTTAGAAGGGAAATTTTGGATTCAGTTGTGGTCAAGAACTATCTGTAGTGGAACACTTAAAGATGTAAAACGGTTGTCTGTACTGGATTAAAAACCACATGAAAATCCTGCTTCAAACCTTGAATTTTTTGTCCTGCATTACTGGCTTGCTCTGGCTGGGCCTGCATTCTTCAAATGTCAGGCCCAAAATAGGCTCCAGTGTTAGTTCTTGAGTTACGTGAAACGTGATCTCTCCCGCCAGCCTCCCAGCACATCACCTCAGCAGAAGCCGACAACATCAAACTAATTTTATCCAAAGCTTATGCCCGTCTCCCCTCCAACAGTTTGCGCAATGTGCCATCCCAGCAGCCAGCCGCTTGAGTACAGTCAGTCATTCCCTCTGCAGAAGACAAATTCCTTCTCAAAATGTCAGGGAAGGGGAAGGAGAGACATTTCTTTGCCTCTCTAAGGGGCTGATTATTTTCCAAAGACTTGTGTTAATTTTCTGATATGATCCTCGCATCTTTGTGAAGCTCTAAATCCTCATTACTTTTCCTGACCGATGCATTCTAATTAGATCAACATTTAGAGAAAAAAAAAATCACAATAGCCACAGGACAGCTTTCCATCTCATTAACTCCTCACATATTATTTTCATGAAAATTACTGATAAAACCGTGCATCTGCATTTGCTGGGACTCAGAGCTTCGTCAGTTCATATCTAACATCTCTCTCATCGCCCTGGATGCGAGGCGTTGCCATGGCGACTCGCAATAATAGAAACCAATAAATTACAAATGAGATGCTCGTTGAGCAATTATTGTTCTCCTTTATGCAAGTTTCTTGCTAATTTTGATCATAAGGGAAACTACAATAAAGCAGTAAAGGAATATTAAGTCCATTTCTGGAGAATATTTGAAGACACAATAGGCTCTCTGCGTGCACATGTTGCTTTCTTTCTTTCTCAAGATCAACAATTAAATGATTTAGATAGTTCAGTAAAATCCAAACAGGAACCAAACTTTTCCACTCTCTCATCACCCCCACCTTTCCTCCCAGAAGAAACTGCCTGGGTTGGAATAACCCAGCCTTTGAATCGTTGCACAGAGAAAGATGGATTTTAACTCAACATTTGGAGGTCTCTCAATTCACCTGGCTTCAAAATTTAAAATATTATTCTATTCTATGAAATCATAGTCCAGTTACAGACAACCAAGATGGGCAGGGCAATCGTACCAATGCTCATTCAACATTTCCATGTTTTAAACTCATCTCTAAAACATGGATCTCTCCTCCTTACCATAATATTCCATTTCATTCTCCTAACAATCCGGAGGGGAAGACTTGTGTTTTTGCTTGTCTCCAGCTATCTCAATCTCTGTGTTTGTACATAAACCCAAACATGTCAATATGTCCCCTGAGCCTGCCTTCTGAAGAAAAAACAGCTGTAACCCCTGAATTGTCATCCTTTGGGGGAAAGGGGGTGCTTGGAACCATTTTTTTATCTGACAAAGAATGAAGAAAATAGATCTTTTGCATATTCATTTTTTTTTGTGGGGTGGCCAAAAAGACAACAATCAGGTAAGATCAACAGAGGAGTAACTTGCATGATTTAAGACTTGGAAGGAGGCATTCAATGTGAAGCTGATATCTGATTCCCCTGTTTGTTGGTTGATGCTACTGGAAATAAATTGAAAACAAACAAGCAAACAAATCTGTCTGTTTTTTGTACAAAGGGTGGGGTTGATGCTAATGGCGTTTCAATCCACTGCAAAGAATAAAAGATAATTTGGTTCTGAATAAAGAGTAGAGAAGTTTGGCTTGGAACTGGTATTTATAAATAATGTTTATAAATTATTATAAATAGAAATTATTGTAAATATATTTATTATCGTGAATATTAATATAAATCAACAAAGATTATTAGGGGCCTGGAAGCTAAAACATATGAAGAATGGTTATAGGAAATGTCTAGTTTAATGAAAAGAAGGACTAGGGGTGACATGATAGTTCTGTTCCAGTATTTGAGGGGCTGCCACATAGAAGAGGGGGTCAACCTATTCTCCAAAGCACCAGAAGGCAGGACAAGAAACAATGGATGGAAACTGAAAGAAATTTCCTAACAGTGAGAACAATTAACCAGTGGAATGACCTACCTCCAGAAGTTGTGGGTGCCCCAACACTGGAGGTTTTTAAGAGGAGACTGGACAGCTATTTCTCTGAAATGGTATAGGGTCTCTTGCTTGAGCAGGGGGTTAGACTAGAAGACCCCCAAGGTCCCTTCCAACTTTGTTACTCTGTTAAATAGATTATTGAGGAAAAAAAGACAGAATTGTTATTTCATTTATTGTTATTTTATTGTTTTTTTATATTGATCAGTAGCCTCTGGCTCTTTGTGATCTGGTGTACAATAGTTTGATTTGTGAGTAGCTGTTTTGTTTTAGGTTCCCACAATTGTGGTCAGTAGTATTCAGCCACCTTGTTTCCTATCGGTTCTTTTTTCAATCACCTTCCATTTTTCCAAGCATCAGGGTCCTCTCCATTGACTCGCTTTCACATAATGGATCCAAAATATTTAGGCTTTAATCTCATCATTGATGCTTTTGTGATTTTTCTTTTACTGAGCACTGACTTGTTGATCTTCTTACAATCCAAGATATTATCAGCATTTTTTTTTCCAGGATAAAAATTCAAAGGCATCATTTTTTTAATGCATTCAGCTGTTCTGATGCTCCATATCTTATAACTGGAAAAAGCATAGCCTTGAAAATATGTACCTTTGATGTCAGTATGATGTCTCTGCCCTTTAATATTTTGTCCAGGTTTGTCAGAGTCATTTTTCCAGGTAGCAGACTCACTTTTCTTTATTTTTAAATGATGGTCACCATCCTTGTCGATTTTTCAGTCCTGGAAAATAAAGCCTGTTATTACTTCAGTTTCTTTGCTCCCTGTTTGCATTGGCTTGGCCTTGCCAGTTGACATTTTAATTTTTTTTAGTGTCATTAATGTTATAAAGTTAAGATATGCATATATTTATTTATTTATTGAAATTTTAGTATTAATATTGACCAGCTTTGGCACTCTTTCATCTTTGACAGCAGGTTCCTTAAGTTTTTCTGACTTCCAGGTATCGAAGTAGTATCTGAGGTTGTTAATGTGCCTCCAAGCAATTTTAATTCCAATTAAACCTGGTCCATGGTTTTCCAAATTTTGAAAAAAAACTTAGTTGCTTCATATTCTGGGGGTTGATCATCATATAAATTCTTTTACATGCTGAGATTAGCCAGTACATTCATGCTTTTAAGGGCTATCCACAGTTTGTGCCGTCTACATTCTACACAGTCAAAAGCCTTTCTATAGTCAATAAAGCAAAGTTTTTTTTCCATTATCCACTGGATGTTAGCAATGTGTTTTCAGGTTGCTCTGCCTCTTCTGAATCCAGTCTGGAGAGCTCCTGGCCCATGTATTGTTGACACCTGGATGCAACATCTTATAAGAAATGAGATAAACAGGTTGTTTGGTAGTTAGAGTGTTCTCTTCTGGCAACCGAACATATGTTTATCTTTTCCAATGCCTTGACCTTGTGTTATGTTTTACATATCTACTTGGTACTTGCACTCTATCATCTTGCAAGATTTTAAAGACTTGTACTGGTATTTCAGCAACTCTTGCAACTTTGTTAGAAGTAATTTCCAGGGCCCGTTTAATTTATTTTCCACAATGTATGGGTATATTTTAATGGATAATCTTTTTGTACATTTGTATACATCTCTTCTTTATATTCTCCTTTTCTGACAGATCTTTGGCCTATTTTTATGTCCCTCTTTGCATTAAAATTTTTCATGATTTCTGTAATTTTCTTAAATAAATTTCATGACCTTCCCTTTTTATCATTATCCTTGATTTTTCTGCACTCATTATTTGGATACAATTCATTATCTCTTCTGGATCTTATCTGGAACTCAGCATTTAATGGAATACAGTTTTCTCTCCCTCTGTGGCCTTTTCCCCCTGTATTTTTCCAGCTATTTTCAACCTATCAGGAGCATTTTGTATTCTTTTTCTTTTGGATATCTTTATTTGCGTTGTCTTTAATAATGTTATAAATTTTAGCCTATAACTGTTCAGGCATTGTATTTATTCATTCTAATCCATTAAATCTATATGCTGTAGCATCACTGCATAATCCTATGATACATTACTGAAGACATATGTTGTTGGTTTGATTATTTTATTTGTTTTCTTTCGTTTCACTGTAATTTTGCAAGAAGGAGCTTTTCCTTCTCATTCTTGGCTGTGCTGACAGAATAGAACATCTCCATCTGTACTTGAAGAATATACAGTCAATTTAATTTTGATGACTGTCCATGTAGCAATGTCTTTTAGATTGCTGAAATAAGGTATTTATTATTAACTTAGTATTTTCTTGATTGTCTTTTCCGTCATTCTGTATTTGGAGTCCATATTTCCCCATGCTACTGTATTTTCAGCTTTAACGTTCCAGTCTCCTATAAAAGCAAAGGTTTCCCTTCTCAGTTGTGTCCGACTTTAGGAGGCAATACTCATCTCTGTTTCTTAGCTGACAGAGCCAGTGTTGTCCATAGACACTTCCTTGGTCATGTGGCCAGCATGACGGTACGCCAACGGTGCACATAATATTGTAACCTTTCCACCGAAGTAGTATCTATTTATCTGCTCTCATTTGCATCCTTTTGAACTGCTCCATGGGCATGAGCTAGAACAAGTAATGGGAACTCACCCCATTACACAGAGCTCGGGTCTCGAACCCAGACTGTCAGCTTTCCAGATGACAAGTTCAGCATCTTTAACCACTGAACCATCACATCCTCTCCCAGTCTCCTATACTTATTTTGACATTGTTGGAGTATTGTATCAACAAGGGTTCAAATGTCCCATAGAACTGTTGAAGTTCTGCTTCTTCTGTATTTCTGGTTGGAACCCAGACTTGCATCATTGTGCTATTTGTTAGCTTGCTTTTCACTCAAACAGAGATCATTCCATTGGATACTTTCTGAGTGGAGAAACTCATCAGGTTGACATTTTTGTAAATCTCTTTTTAGTTAGTTTGATAGTAGATTACTCATGCCTAAAAAAGGATATTATTTTTTCCAAAGAATTTCTCTCTCTCTCTCTTTCTTCTTTTTAGGGAATAGAAAGTTAAAGAAAGGTATATTTGTTTTCTGTGAGTGTACATTTTTATGCTTCTTTTACAGTCTTTTTCATCTTGTAAAGGATAATTGAGGAACTTCTCAGCATGTTCAATCAGATTCTCTTTTGAAAGTTATGCTTTTGGCTTTTTAGGCGTTATACATCTGATGATGGAGGAACGTGTCAAGTGTTGAGAAAGAAATTAAGAGTACATAACAGATTTGGGAATGTTGCAGCTCTTGATCCTATATAATACATTTTCCCCCTGACAGTATGCAGTTTCTTTTCTAATTTTAAATAGGTCCTTGTACGTATGTATTCATGTCTTCTCCGGAAATCCAAACCTGAAAGCTTCAAAAACGTTAGTATCACATGAGCATAGAATATGAGCATGTA
This sequence comes from Pseudoxenodon macrops, assembly GCA_032467955.1. Classification (NCBI taxonomy): domain Eukaryota; kingdom Metazoa; phylum Chordata; class Lepidosauria; order Squamata; family Pseudoxenodontidae; genus Pseudoxenodon; species Pseudoxenodon macrops. Next base: position 135,494 of record JANHFT010002179.1, on the reverse strand, counting down.
TGCCAGCTGTTGTTGAAATCTATATATTTTGGGTTTTATGCGTTGTTTGCAGATTCTGAAAAGTTCTAAATTATCATTAAAAAACATGGTATCCATACAGAACACAACCAGACATTTGTCTTCTAATTTATGTCTGCCAAAATGCATATAAACAAGGCCATGTTGGATGGAGATTTTAAGAATTGTAGTCCTTACTTATCTGAAGGTAAAGTGTCAGCTAGGTTCTGCCATCTCCAAAACCAAACAGAAAACGGGAGGAATTTTGACCCCAGCCCCAAAACATATTTTAAAGGAAATAATGCAACTTGGATCATCAACTATACTGGAAATATTTTTCTGGCTTTCAAACAGAGATTTTCATGTGGTAGCACAAGGAGTCTGCAGTTTAAAGAAATATTATGTCTGCTAATATAAATGTCATATATGGAAGTAAGTCCCATTGAACTTGGTAGAACTTACTTCTGTGTAAAGTAAAGAGGGTACTACTACACCACTTGCAATAGCATTGCAATGATTTTTCTCAAATATATGCAATAACTTTAATATGTCCAGCTGCAAATCGCATTATACTCATTCTGAGGTTGACCTATTTTCACTCAAATAATGATCATCCTTTGCATACTCTCGTATGGGAGAAGCTAAATTCATAGAGAAAAGAGCTCAGGTGATCTTTTTCTTTATAGCAATGACAGTACTTAATATCGAGGTAAGTGTAATTTTTATGAGATATTTCAAATTAAACAATCTCAATCTTGTGTTTGTTATGAAAAAAAGAGCTATTTCTCAGATTACATGCCATATTAGCCATTGTTTGTAAGTAACAGATTTATGAACAAGGCAACATTCTTGGGTATGATTTATTAGACTATCCTCAAAGTAATTAGGACTCAGATACAGAAAGCTATTTTTTGTGAAGCTGTGAAGAAAGTGACAAAAGGTGACAACCAAAGACACTGGATTAGCTTTGACTAGATGACAACTACAAAAGAGTTTCCTGGGTTTTCAAACTGTTATATTGCTGGTAAGTCTTTTTGAAATGATTTTTAGTGTAATGAAACCAATGCTGGGTGTATGGATTATTTCTTCCGAAAGAGAATAAAGAAACACACATATCCTATTACTTAAGGTAAATATTTCCCTGTCCAGTCATGTCGGACTCTAGGGCACGGTGCTCATCTCTATTTCTTGGCCGAGGGAACCATCATTGTCCAAAGACATTTTCTGTGGCCATCTGGCCAAACACACAAGGGCTGCTATTACCTTTCCACCGAAGTGGTACCTATTTATCTACTTGCATTTGCATGCTTTCAAACTGCTAGGTGGGCAGGAATGGGAGCTCATCTGTTGTGCGGCACTCAGGTCTCAAGCCTGGACTGTCAGATTTCCACTTGACAAACTCAGTATTTTTAACATTGTGCCCCATCATATCCTATTAAAAACCATCATTTCCTAATCATCAAGTTTGGAAAAAAATCAAATTGTGAATTTATAGCCTTAGAAATAATGCCTAGAACTTCATGGCATTAAAATGACATGTCAAATAATCATTCAGCGGTTCCCAACCTCTTTTTGGCCATGCGCCACCTAAGCATTTCTAAAATCCTGTGTCTATGCATATACTAAGAAGTGTTGCTAAGGTCTAGAGTCTAGACACCACACATTCCCCATGTGGGGAACCACTGCTGTAGTCTAATAGAGGAACACTTTGTGCAACAAGGCTGTTCAAGAGCTAAGTTCGTAACTCTTATGGAACATATTTAAAATCATCCTTAGGTGCAGTAGAGATCTAGCATCTTGAGATCTGCCAGGCTTTTATCTATGTATATGGAAAGTTCTCCTGGAAGATGATTGGATGATGTTTTCCAACCCTACTGAGAACTGGAGAACTTGACAGAATTTATTGTGAAGAGGCAACAGGGCTTCAGCTCTTCTTTCCACAACTAATGTAACAGAAATATTTACCCACATGACAAGCTATTGAGTCATTTGTTCCAACTATACTTTCTTTCTGAGCTCGTAACCCACAAAATTCATTGCCAGTCCAAGCACATCTAAATGCTACCATGTAGAGAAGGCCTGGTCTATGGTCACTGTTCTTTGGAGTTTTCAGAGAGAGCTCTTGTCCAGCCTGTTTGCTAGGATTTCACATGGCACATGCTCTATCCTAATCAATGGACTTTGTACAAACCTTTTATAAGGATTTTTGGAGTAGGATAGGGTTTCCTGCTTCAGCAATGGATCGGACTAGAAGACCTTCAAGGTCCCTTCCAACTCTCTTATTCTGTATTCTATATTTGATAAACTTTGATACCCTGTTTCTCTGAAAATAAGACCTTCCCGGATAATAAGCCCAATCAGGCTTTTGAGCGCATGTGCTAAAATAAGCCCTCCCCGAAAATATTTAAATGCATGTGCAGCGGGTCCCTGCCATTTCCTCTGGTTGCTTGCTGCACAAACAACACGAGGGGAGGAGATGAGGCTGGAGGGAGGGGGAGGGGAGGGGGAAACATGCCCCACGCATCCCACGTGCCCTTACCTAATGGCCGCTCCTGCCATCCTAGCCACCGCGCCCCTTTTGTCACCCTAATGGGCGCAGCAAAAGCCATTAGTGAAGAAAAGGGAGGTGATGACAGTGAGAGGACATCCGGTCACAGCAGCATGGCTGGGCTGACGGCATGGTGTAGAGTCCTGGGAAGCATGGCCGGAAGCACATGCACAGCCCCAGGGGCGAACAGCTGATGAGCGGCTGTGTTGCGTTGCCACAGCAGCGCAACACAGCAGCAGCCATGAGGTGACCACGTTCACCGCCTCCTGCATTTCACACATA
>JANHFT010002179.1:78965-107486 GCA_032467955.1 Pseudoxenodon macrops | reverse complement strand
CCTAATAAATTGGATCTTTGAGGAATGCTTTGCCTTGGAGTCTGATCTGTTTAGGGATGATATTTGGAACGCTGACACCCTGAGTAGTTAGTGACATTTCAAGGGGAGTGAGCCACCATCTCAGGATCTTTGAGAGGTTGTTGCAAATATATTGGAGGATTTTAAAAAAGTTTCTGTATTCAATGTGGAAGCATGAATTGCTAGCCTGTGAGAGATTGGGGTTAAGTATCTCATCTTGGAAACTTTAAAAAAAAGGTTGTAAAATCAGGCATAACTTATTTAACAACCTCCTTGTTAGCAATGAAAATTCTGGTGCCAATTGTGATTGTAAGTAGAGGACTACCTGTACGTATCTCAATTTACGTCCACAATTGAGCCCAAAATGTATGCTGTTAAGTGAGAAATTTGTTAAGCGAGTTTTGCCCCATTTTACAACTTTTCTCACCACAGTTCTTAAGTACAGTTCTCAAATTAGTAACATAGTTGTTACTAACCATGTTACAAGGCTTCCCCCTTGACTTTGCTTGTCAGATGGTTGCAAAAGGGGATCACGTGACTCAAGGACACTGCAACCATTATAAATGTGAGTCAGTTGTCAAGCATCCAAATGTAAATCACATGTACCATGGGGAAGTTGCAACAGTCATAAGTGTGACAAATGGTCATAAAGTCACTTTTTCAGTGCCATTGTAACTTCAAATGATTACTAAATGAACTGTTGTAAGTCACAGACTACCTGTACTAAAATAACAATATTTGTATCAATTTAGGGTGAAATCTTACAGACACGTACTTGGAAGAAAGCTGTACTGAACAAACTAGAAATTATTTTGGAGTAGACATGCTTAAATAATCAAACCATGGAGGGGAAAGTCTATAGTTGTTCTCATCATTTTCAAATTAATTGCTCTAAAAAGGTCTTTCTGAACCTAATAATCTTTAATGTCAGAGCTGTAACTTTCCAAAATTCCCAATCAGCAATGCTACTGGATTCACAAAATATCACAAATATGACACAAGTTAGCCATGTAGCTGGGTGACTTTGGCCAGGAAGTATTCCTCAGCTCAATCTACCCAAACACTAGATTACTGTTAGGAGATAAAACTGGAGAAGGGAGTACTAAGTATATCACATTGAAACCCTAGGGGCAAAGGAGAATGAGACTCTAACAAACAAATACATATAATGCCCTCCCAGATGGCTAATTAACAAGTTGGCTTGTGTTCATAAAAATAGACAACTCAGTGTCATACTAAAAATGGGGTGATATGTTCCAATATCTAAGGGGCGAAGAAGAGGGGGTCAACCTATTCTCCAAAGCATCTGAAAACAGAAGTAGCAGCAATGGAAGGAAACTAATCAAGGAGAGAACAAATCTAGAAATAAGGAGAAATTTCCTGACGGTGAGAACAATTGATCAGTGAAGTGACTTGTCTACAGAAGTTGTAGTTGCACCATCACTGGAGGTTTTTAAGAAGAAATTGGATAGCCATTTGTCCAGAATGGTATAGGGCAATGATGGCTAACCTTTTTGCTACTGCGTGCCAAAGTGGTGTGTGTGTGTGTGTCACACGTGCGCATACCCACACCCATAATGCAATGCCCTCCTCCCTCCTGCACAGGCATGTACAACCACCATCATCACAGCACTGCCACCCCATCCCCCATACCTGCGATCAGACCTCAGTGAAGCCTCTGGACTTCTGGTAGGCCTGTTGGACTGTTTTTCTCCCTCCCAAGGCTTCAGGAGGCTTTCCTGAACCCTGGGGAGGGCAAAAAATGGCCCAACGGGCCTTTCCAAACTTCCGGATGATCCATTGGGCTGTTTTTCACCATCCACAGGCTCTGGAGGTTTTCCTGAAGCCTGGGGAGGGCAAAAACGGATTCCCCCTCCCTCTGGAAGACTGAAAATCAGCTGGCCAGCGCACGCATGTGTGCTGGAGCTGACATAGGGCAATGCCTCACGTGTGCCATAGGTTCGCCATCACGGATATAGGGTCTCCTACATGAGTAGGTGGTTGGACTAGAAGACCTTCAAGGCCCCTTCCAACTATGTTATTCTGTTCTGTTAAATCCCCACTCTAAGAAAATACATCCCAGTCAACATCAATGAAAGACAATTCTCCCTCAGGGGAAAATGAGCTGAAAAACGTCAGAGCAAATGAAAGCAACAGTCTTTAAACAAAATACGAACAGCACAAGTAAAGGAAGGATAAAAGGAGGCTCTCAGAGTTAAAACTCCTCAGAAATGCACAGTGAAAACAGCTTGTTATCTTTATTGTTGACCGGGTGGACACAGTTAATGAATCACTGTGGAAACTCTAAACAGGATTTTACCAAATCGTATTACATCCACTGCTCCAGACCGAATGCATTTCACAGCCAAATGATCAGAGATCTATGTAATGCAAGAGATTTTGAAGCTTTTGGAAAGAATGTAAAGCAAGGGTTGATTCATGGAATGTAATGGCCATTGTCATCAGTTAACAGAGTTCTGCTCCAAAACTATGGAGCACCTGGCAAGTTTTCTTCAACCTTAATGAAATCAGATGCTACGGACTGATCAAAGCACTGACTAATGCTAACAAGTCTTCTTCCACCATTGTGTATTTTTCCAAGTCTTTTAGAACTACCAACACACCTTTTACATCTAAATAACACAAAGTCAATTAAATCCATCAAGTATTTATCTCTTTCTTTGACTCAATTTATTTTTCGTAAACCATGTGGAAAGTAGGGTCACTGTAAGTATATACAGATTGCATCACATGTTAATCCAGCAGAGAGCATGAGGAGAAAACCACAAACCTCTTTCTTGGAGGGTGAAAGCTTTTGAGAACTGACAAAGCCTATTTTAATACGGGATTAAAAAATATATATCTACAGAGCTGTTTCTGATGTTTGAAGGCTGTCTTTGGGCCAATGGATTGGCTGTAGCAGAGGTGGGATGAGGTAGCTTGTCTGCCGTAAATGTCACATTTCCTTTTTATCGGTCTTTTTCCACTAGCCTTTCGCAAAATTAGGAGGGAAAAAAAAATCCCCCAACAGCCTGACTTTGGTGAGAAAGACTGACAATGATGAAGCTCTTCTATTGTCAAAAATGTCTTTCAATTCCCCACAGCTGTTAACTACATTTCCCTGCTGCCTCTTCTGCCTCTAGTTTCAGCTGCCTAAGCAAGAAAAAAAGTCACTCTCAAGGAATAGCTAATGAGGACTGGATCTGCATTTAGTAAAGCGCCAGATCTATTCAACTATTTCATGCACTGGAGCTGGGATGGGCTGATGGGGAAGGAAGGAACCAAGAGGTGCAGCCAAGCGAGGGAACAATGACAGAGAAGTCCCACAAAGCCATAAAAGCCCCCGCCGAGGTATCATTTGTACAAAGTGACCTTTCTCGCCAGAGGGAGTCATTTCAGAGAGGAGGATAACGAGGCCCATGTGACTTGGAGAAGAGGCTCCTCATCAAAGATTACACTCCTTGACAAGGTGGCAAAGCCATCTCTGCAATGTTGAGCACAGCACCTTTGCCCTCCCTCTCTTGGAAAGACTAAAAGCAAGACAAAGGGACATTTGCTCATTCTTGTATTCTTCAACCTGCTGTCCTCCTCGTGTAGTAGAACTACAGTTTTGTTCACCTGTGCAGTTTTGGGAATTTTCTCCAGGAAATATTTTTTATTTTTAATGTTTCTTGAGATGACTATCATTCTATGGAATATAAATGTTTAAACTCTTGTTTGCTTGTTTCTAATTTCCCCCCATAACTTTCAGTCTTCTGCAAGAATAAATAAAGAATTTGTAGCACCTTATATTCCATTAAGATAACTATGGAATATAAATGTTTAAACTCTTGTTTGTTTGTTTCTAACTCTTTTCCATCACCGCTCTCAGTCTTCTGCAAGGATCAAGGACTTGGGACATCTTAAAGTTTAAAGAATATATATTGTCATAGACCTCCAAGTGGCGTCAACAATTCTCAGAGAGAGTGCTACTGGGGAGCCATGGTGGCGCAGTGGTTAGAATGCAGTACTGCAGGCTACTTCTGCTGACTGCCAGCTGCACACAAGTTTGGCAGTTTGAATCACACCAGTTCAAGGTTGACTCAGCCTTCCATCTTTCTGAGGTCAGTAAAATGAGAACCCAGGTTGTTGGGGGGAAATATGCTGACTCTGTAAACCGCTTAGAGAGGGCTGTAAAGCACTGTGAAGTGGTATATAAGTGCTATCGCTATCGCTAATGACCAGATGACTGCAAGGAATATAAATCCTTTCATCCTCCACCATTCAGTCAGAACTGAAGAAGCTGCTTGGATGAGAAGTGAAATGTCTTCAAGGAAAAACTAAGAAAGTCCAGTTGTGTTTTGGAAAAGCATCTTTGAGACAATCATGACCTGGATGACTGAGACATTGGACATTGTCACAGACAATTCATGGATTCCAATCTACCTCAGAAATGCAAGGAGGGGATAATCCAGGAAATCTTCTGATATAATACATTACTTAGGCTTTTAACTGGTAATTCTTGCTCACTCTTGTATTGTCCAACCAGCTGTCCTCCTGGAGTTATAGAACTATACTCCATTTTGAGCTAGCAACTTCTGTACCTCATTTTAGCACCTCCTTTAGCACATTTGGGAATTCAAAGGATTGTGGTCTGAACCATATGAAAGCCACAGGTTGGGAAATCAAACACAGAATTGGGCTAGTGCTCCATTTAGCATTTATTGTTGATGCCAATTAGTGATGAGGGTCAGAAGTTTAGGAAGGGTTTATTTCCCCCCCCAGCCCTAACTTGAGAAGCTACAAACTAAATTTGGGGTCTTCTATATACAGGATTAACAGTTGATGTTTTAGTTTCCAGTTTGGGGAAATCAGAAAATAGCTAGTGAGAGATACAGATGTGCAATTAAGTAAAAGAAAACTTTAGTTGGTTTTATGGTTTGTGTTAAACAATCTTTGTTTTGTTCATTTGTTTTCCATTTTTTTTAATCCAACCAATTTTTTTGCAGATGTTTACCTTCCTAACATATGGAGTCGTTTTTATTCAGTTCTCCTAATCTACATAATTTTAAATTAATTTTGCCCCAAGAAAGTCTTTACTTTTAATGCTTCTCGAGATAACTATCATTCTATGGAATACAAATGTTTAAACTGTTGTCTGCTTGTTTCTAATCAACACCCCCCCCCCATGCTCCATTCTTCTGAAACAAAAAGTAAAGAACTTGTGGCACCTTAAAAACATTAAGATTAAAAAGCATATTGTCACAGATGATTTATGGATCACAATATTTCCTCAGGTGCAAGGAATAGATGGCAATCCATGAAATCTGATGTCTTTTAACATTTGTCTTTTAACTGCCGCAGGATCCTATTATGTCCCAGAGAAGGAACCTGTCTTACTTAACTAAACTTATTATAACAAGTCTTCATGAGGGGAACACCTTTAATGTCTCCTATACAAGTCTGCCTACCAATGTCTTCATGAGGGGAACACCTTTAATGTCTCCAGACAATTCCATTATTTTATTTACAAAAGTAAGGATTGGAATTAGAGCAGGAAATTTCTAGGTGGCAAACCATCTCTTCAAACCTTTATGTTCCCTTAACATCAAGCTTCTGAAACATGGTCCAAGCTGACCTTATCACTGAACACCAGAAGCTCTGAAGAGGACCTTGCACACTTTGGAAGCTTGACACCTTCCATCATGATTTTAACTTCCTGTGTGCAGGTGGACATCTTTGGAGGTCTCAAATTTAAGGGGAGTTTGTTGAAAATGAAAGAAGGAATACGAAATGATCAGCAGAGATCATTTGCTGAAGTAAAGGAAATGGGTTTTTTATTTAGACTTGTCTCAAAAATCTTTAAGGAAATGTTTAAGTTATGAAAGGATATTTGATAGATGTGAACCTGTCAGTTAAAAGCTTCCATGAAGATTCTAAGGGACTCAAAGCTATCAATGTATAAGTTCATCTGCAAAGCAAAGGAGAACTTGGCTGAAATAAAAAGGAATTATGTACAGAACAGATTTCTAAAAAAATATAGAAAGAGGGTATGCTAAAACCAAGCCACTTTGTAGATTTAAAAGGTAAAGAAACCAATCAATATGATTTCATTTCAGTCCCACCTAGAAGAGGTCCCTTGAGTTTACTAAGCAAACATGCAAACACATACACAAAGAATGTGTGCCTGTTTGCTTCCTTATTTTTGTCCTTACTTTTCACTTATTTAAAATACTAGATAAAATGATGAAGCCTTCTCAAAGAAGTTTTGGAAAACACACAGTATTTATAACAATAATGTATAGATTATAAATTGATGGAAGTGACAGCCTGAGACATTTCACATTTTAACAGCTGTAAATGCTCCGATTCATAAAGTGAGTATGTATTCATTTGAAAGCAGGTGGGAACTTCTAATTCTTTAATGGCCATTTAAAAACAGGGAAATAGCCACTTGTCCATTTCATGGGGGAGCTTCTCTATGAATGAGGCCACCATAGAAGAGGTCCCACTTCTGTGCCAGGCTCTCTAGCTCATCTTACCAGTGATAGGAGAGTCCAGTCAGATACAAATAAATTCATTCAGATGGATTTTTGGATGGTCTCCAACCTGTAGATTCATACAAGCTGACCACCAGCTGCCAAGAGGCAATATTATGTTTGTGAGCTTTCTAAATGCATCAGATTGGCCAATACTGATGCCTGGATGACTATTGGTGGCATCTGTCAGAGCTTTTTTTCTGCATAAGTTATTTAAGGCATAAAAACTGATTTTAAACTGAGATCCAGAAGCACACTGATCTGTTCAACTGATACGGAATTTGGATTAAATAGACTGATTTTGGATAAATTTCCTATTCAAGAAGTTATCCATAAAAGAAATACTGAGCAAAGTGATGTAGCAGAAATGGCTAGATCCATAAGAATAAAAACAGAATAGGTGAGGGATGGGAGCTAGTTGTAGTTTGCATTATGTGAATGCAAATCATCCCCAGGGCCTGCTAAATAAAACAACCAGGGAAAGGAAAACCAGGAAGACAATTGGCCAAGAATGCTAGAAGCTTAGGGCTAAACCAGGGGTGTCAAACTCGTGTCGTCACGGCGGTGTCCCGTGACATATCGGGACTTTCCCCACTTTTGCTAAACCGGGCAGGGGCGGAGCCAGCACATGACGTATCTGGCCCACGGGTCCTGAGTTTGACACCCCCTGAGCTAAACTGATTCAATATAATGTGACATTTTGGAAACACATCTATGTGCTGAAGAGCTGAAGCTTAGTGAACAAAACATCTGATCTGTGATGTGATTTCAGGGTCAGGAATAACAAGCTCTTTTTCAAGATGGATGTTGCCCTGAATATTGTGCTAGGGTTGTCCTCCCAATAGCAACCAGGATTTGGACAAAAAAAGGGAGCGAGGAATGACACACAACTGAAACCGATTTACCTTTAATTTTAAAAGTACAATTAGCATAATTACTCCCTATTTAAGCCGCTGCTTTCTCCTTCTGTAACACTGAATATAACAATTCAGAGTCACATTTCTTGTGTTTGATAGCCTTATAAACCTGATCACTCATTCAGCCAATCAATTTTGGCAAGTTCTGGACCATATTCAACATTGTCAGAGGATTAAATCATCCCTGTGTAAATAATACAGGAGGCTAATGTGAAATGATTTAGGGTTCCGTTATTTCCTATGTTCCTAGAAGCACCTTCTGAAATGGACTCCTCATTACTTCTCATGATATTTGGAGATATTCTACTGGAAATCAGCGCACTTTTATTAACACTAGCCAGGAACAGAATAGGATCTAATCAGTTCCAGTTGCATTCCAGTTATTTCCCCCCTCCAACATAAACAATTATTTTATGGCCTTGCAGAAAGCTGCATTCATTTTTTTAAAAACGGTTAAAGAGCAGAAGATAAATTGTCCTGCACTGCAAAATCAAGACTTTAACATGAAAGGAAGCAATTATAAGGCTTTGCCAGGTTTTAGTTTAAATTGCAAAGCCTTTTTCTAACCCAACCTTGATGGCAAATGACTTGCCCATTCAAAGGCTATCTAAGAAAGAAATCCCCCCCCCTTTTTAAAGAAAACTTTGCACGTTTTCCTAAAAACTCAAAATTTTGACTGGTGATAGTTGCTGATGTCACAGGTCTATCGTTGGATGTGGTACTTCCAGTGTGGAAATAGTGAAGTGTGGTTTGGCACAATTTTGGCCAACCAGGAAACATGTATTTGATGCAGTGATCACTTTCTCCTGGGACATGAAAGTGTTTTGACACAGTGATGAGCCACGGGGTTCTTTCAGCAGCTGTGATTTGTTAATCCACAGTATAATGTGAATTAAATTAGGCTCTTCACACTTAACTAACCTCAATCTGCATTCTTTGTAACACTTGAGGTTTCTGATTCCGCTAACAGCCTAATCCCTTCAGCTCCAAACTTCTCCCAGCTGTTGGTTTGCAGCAGTTATGGAAGGATTCCAAATATTCAGGGCCAGAAAACTTAATCCTAAAGCTGTTAGGCTCCACCAAAATAACAAGAACCCCCAATTTAAAGCTCTTAGCCTTAATTAACAGGAAAGGAGGCATTCAGGGTTGTGCTGAAACACAGAGCTTAGACACAGTCTTCTCCAACAGCCTTTTGCCCAGATTTCTTCATGTTACAATTTTAGATCAGGCAGGGTGTTGCAAATATCAGTCACAATATCCTATAATATGAAGGCCAATCCAATGGTATGGATCAGTTTCCATCCATTTAGCATCCAGTCTCTTAGTGTGGGGTATTTAAAGTATTGGTTCAGTGCCAGCACCTCTATGCACATTTGCAGGAGCGATGGGTGAATTTATCAATTCAATTTTTGCTCAACATCCCTCTTTGAGTCCTGTTGGGAATTTCCTTCTCTGTTTACACATTTCACCAGAAAGAAAACTAGCAAAAACTTTCATGAACATTTACAGTAATTGAAATTCAACATACATAGATAGAAGGGATGGGTTGGAGAAAGCTGTGTTAGAGTGTTCCTAATCTACAAAGATACATATGGCTGCCTCTAAGGACAGATTAGACTACTTGAAAAAAAAAAGGTTTATTGTACTGAGAGCCCAGAATTAGTTCCTGGAATCCTAGGAGCTGGGTAATTGGCTCAGCTCACTTATCCCAGTTTTATCTTAGTCAGGCCTTTTCTTCCTAAGAGTTTTGTTAATTGTCCTGGTCTTAGCACTGTAATAAATTGAGAGAAGAGGGAATTTATACCAAATAATATTTTCAATCCAGGGCATTGCAATTCAACAAGATTAAAAAATGGTATGAATTAAACCACACTATTCGTATTACAGACACACACAGAGTTCCCAGCAGTAATAGGAACACTCAGGGTTGTGACTCCTAAGCTGGGAGAATAGGTCCAACAGATCTCAGGAAAAAACATCAAAGCTCTCTGTCCATAAGAGTGCAGTGCTAGAAACAGCTAAGATATTGTGCAGAATCCTCAAATGTCCATGTGTCTAGTTGAGGTTGAAGAAGACACAGAACATCCATAAATAATATAGAACCATCAGCAATTACAGGATCTGTATCCCTTTCACACATGTGCAATGCCAAGACACATACCCCAAAAAGGGGCAGGGCTTGTGATGCGACCTAACTTTAGTCATTCTGTTATTCTTGCCCCCATGCAGATACCACTTAGACTGAGGAAAGGAACCATTCCTCATGACAGAAATGATAAGTGAAGTCCTTATCCTTACATGTGCAACAATGGTGCTCCTTAGTTATATCATTGTGTAGCAACTGAAACATGGATCATCAACCTGGAAAGCTCCCTCAATGCCTCCCCTGTCTTTCTGCTGACATTCTTGCTGATATTCTTTTCAAATATCCCTTTTAAAGAAAAGAAGAAAAGTGTATATGCTGCAAAGTATTTTTTTTTCCGTTACAAGAAGTCTCACTACACATATTCTTAGAAAATAAAAAGAGAAGGTGGCTTAAACTCAGGATTTTCTTTGGAAGGGCAACTATTTGCCCTGAAGAAGAAAAAAGCAAAGGTAAACTGAGGTGACAGACAGCCTATCTTGAAGGAAATTAAAGAGGCTGGCAGACAGAAGCTCAATCATTGCCTATGGTAAAACCAGTATGTTGGATTGAACTACTCCTACTGGCAGAATCCATTTTATAACTGGACAACCCCAAGGAAGCCATTTTGGGAAAAGATCTGCAACATATTCTCAAAATTTCATCTGTGTCTCTGGGGGCCAATCTGATTTTAGAGTGTCTAAAAATCATTTTATCCATGAAGCTGAATGGTTGACCTTGAGTTGGTCACTTTGTGGATCAGTCAGAGATGTTAAGAAGATCGAAGGGAGAGAGAGGAGAAAATCAGCCCTTTTCACCTTGTGGTGAAAATAATTTTCTCAAGACAAAGCTTTGAACTCACACAGGCCTAATAAATGATAGAAAGGGACATTTTGATAAGACAAGGATGCCCATTGTTAGATGAAAAATATTTTACAATAATCTGTAGGAATTCTTTATATTTATGAGACTTTTAAGGCACAAACTGCAGGCTTTTTTGCAGCACATTTGTGGCTCTTCCAATTTGTCCCCTTATTTCTAAATGAAAGCTGAAATTCCCCAACTTTCAGCAGCTGGAGCTTTATACAAAACAAAACAAAACAAAACCTTAACTTAAGGGAATCAGAAAGCTTATGTAAATATGGAATATCCCTGGTATGAAAATGTGGTCATGCAAGCCCAGGATTTCCTTTTCCACAAACAAAACACTTATTTTGAAATCTCTATGAAGAATTAAAGCTGAACTACCTCTTTATCATGGTTAAATGACCCCTTATTACATTCTGATGGAGTTTAAAACTAAATTTAATTATAAATATATAATACAACAGCAAGAAATGAATTCATTTGATTGTTAACCTGTTGGAGAGGATAAGCTAAGATCAGGCTATGAACATTAGCTTGATCTTCAATAAGAAACTAACATGAGATCCAAATAAAATAGCAATAGCACTTAGACTTATATACTGCTTCATCATGCTTTAAGCTCCCTCTAAGTGGTTTACAGAGTCAGCATCTTGCCCCCAACAATATGGGTCCTCATTTTACCAACCTCGGAAGAATAGAAGGCTGAGGCAACCTTGAGCAGGTGAGAATCAAACTGCTGGCAGTTGGTAGAATTAGCCTGCAATATTGTATTCTAACTACTCCACCATCACAGCTCAGTAAACCTGATCTAAAGAAGCCACTTTATTTTTCATAATCCTCAACCAGATGTTCCCATTGCCCACTGAAGACTTTTATTCCCTCTTGTGCTCCTCAGCAGCTGGCACAATGGGGTATGTTGACTTTTTCCATTCTTTATAAAAATATCAATTTTATATGGTTGCCCATCTCACCAGAAGTGACTCTAGGTAGCATATTTTTATTTTGCTTATTTTGTCTAATCTGTATCCGTAAGTAATAACCACCATGGAAGATATCAGACAAGTAGCTATTGTCATAAATAGCCTTTGACAGATGTCTCCTGTATGAATGTGTCTAATCCCATTTCATGTCATCTAAGTCAATGCCCATCATCACACATTTGGCAGAGACACAGATTTAATTCTGTTGCCCTAGTGAGTTCCACAGATTTAATTATCCTGGATGCAAAAAAAAAATGCAATGCTTCATTGTGAAAACACAATCTTGAAGTCCTCATCTGCGTAAACAGGAGGATTTACCTGTTAAACAAATATGGGATATATTATTTTATTCTTCATTTGGTCAGCCAGAGGTTGGTTGCTAGTTCTAGTTAGCATGATACCTGGATCATAAGCACAATGTATATATAAAAATAAGCCTTTCCTCCTGGATGTGATTCACTCAGCTTATTACTTAAAGCTTACATTAGAAGGAGACGCAATATTACTTCACACAAGAACAGAGTATACTCATAACTAACTAATGAAGCTTATTTCCACAAGGTTTGTGAATAACAGCAATTTATAGTGCTTTGAAAAGGGATGAGATGTATTCATGGAGGATAAAGCTGTAATTCACAATATTACCGGGCCATAAATAATGAGGGAAGACTAATATCTGTCTCCTGTTTATACAGTAACGTCTCTATGTTTGGCCACCATAGGAAGCACCAAACCCAATAAAGACCTTTAGTCTAACCCTCTTGGTCTCCTTCTGCTCTCTTCTAATTTCTACAAATTGACCTGGGAACAAAAGCATAATGAGGAAGAAAAATGTTGATAGCATCAAGGTAAACTACCAGTAGTTTTATTCTAGAAATCCAAAATAGGTCCATGTTTGCCCCAGAAGGTACAGTAATTTCTACCCCCTGAACTAGATTCCTACAAGGCAATTTTTCCTTAAGTACTCTCAACATGCCCTAGCATTTTGAGATTTAGTGGTACCTAAGGTAGGTCAAAAATGCCTGTTAATGGGCCACCAGGGAAATAGGTGGGCTATTTTATTCACATTTTTCCATGAGAAGAACTTCTGCAAACAAGTGCCCGAGGGCAGGACTTCTCCAGATATCAGGGTAGCTGTTCTAATGAACAAGTCAGTAGGAAGCAGGTTCCTCCTAAGGTCTTCTCTTGGGGTTATGGAAACATGGAAAGTCTATGAGGTTACAAACACTTGAGAGGATTGTCCAAGGAAGGCCTTCATAACTAAATCAATGCAGGAATACCCTATACCGGGGCTCTCCAACCTTAGCAACTTTAAGACTTGTGGACTTCAAGATTTGTGGACTTCAACTCTCAGAGTTCCTCAGCCAGAATTCTGGGAGTTGAAGTCCACAAGTCTTAAAGTTGCCAAGGTTGGAGACCCTTGCCCTACACCACATGGAATGATTTATCAGAAATACAGGTAGTCCTTGACTTACAACCACAATTGAGCTCAACATTTATGTTGCTAATGAGACAATAGTAAAGCAAATTTTATGACCTTTCTTGGCACAATTGTTAAGTGAATTTCTGCAGCTGTTAAGCTAGTAACACAGTTGTTAAGTGAATCTGGCTTCCCCATTGACTTTGCTTGTCAGAAGGTTGCAAAAGGAGATCACATGACCCTGGGACACTGCAACCATCATAAGTAATGAGTCAGTTGCCAAGTGTCTGAATTTGATCATGTAACCATGGGGATACTGCAACAGTTGTAAGTGTGAAAAATGGTCATAAGTCACGTTTTTCAGTGTCGTTATAACTTCGAACTAAATGAGATGGTCAAGGACTACCTGTACTCTTTTCCTTTGGACAATTTTTTAAAGGAAACCCTCTCTGTTTAAAAAATATGACAACTGGTATTAAAAATGAAGGGATTTTACCCCCTCCTGGCAGTCATTCTATCAATATCTAAAAATTCTTATCTTGAAAGGAATTTAGAATTAGGACAATCTTTTCTTAGCCTCAAAATAATAATAACAACAACAACTATCATCACTAACTGATGTTAAAATATCAGTGGGCAGATGTTAGTGGCCCAAGTGTCTTCTGGTATGCTACGTATAGGCATGAGCTACAAAGAGACATCACTTCTTTTTTTATAGACCTTAAATCTTCTATAGTTCTCCAAGGGAAACATTAACAGAGAAATAGAAGAGTGTCTCCTTATAGCTGGTGAATTTATATAACATCCTTCTTCCAAAGCTGATTCCTTCCAGATCCTGTAAGTTCTACTGTTGATGTCTAGAAAGAAAATGCATCCAGAATTCCAGATTTTGTCAAGGGGAATGTAAAATAAAATCAAGAGAAGAATTGGTGGCAGAGGGATATACCGTAATTGTCAATGCTTCTCCTATCTACACAGATTCATAACAGACAAAATAATTTATGATTCTGAACATTGTAAAACTGAGTTTGAAAAATAATTGTGTAGTATTGATGAACATGCAATTGCTACAATGTATGACCTTGTATTGAAATTTAAGAGAAGAATAAGTGAAAGATAAAGTGGGCTAAATTTTTTCGTTGTAATATACAGAATGAAGTGTGGGAAAATATGTGGTTGAGACGATTAAAATTTTCACTGCTCCTTCTTGCTTTTCTCTTGCTCTCTGCAATACTGTAGAATGGTGTGCTTGCAAAAGGAATACTCACCTGTTGGGGTTCTTGATAAGGGGGAGGGGGTACAGTCTGTGTGGCCATCATTGTCAGAGATGGCGCTGGGGAGACATGTTGCATCATGGGATTGATTCACATCTAGGACCTATTGACAGAAGAAAGTTCAATTGTTACAAAAGAAAGGAAAAAGGAGAGGAGAGGACATTATCAGCATATTCATTCCAAGTCATCTTTCCATACCAGATTGATGTTTCCTAATTAATTAATACAGCAAATTTTTCAATTTTGATATCTTCCTGATGTACAAGAAAAAAAAATGTTTTAATGCAAATCCCGGGAACACCTTTGGAAGACACCAGGAGAATATATGCTTGTTGAAAAACAATTATCCTATAGGAGGTGTACTTTTTCTCTATTGCAATTACAGGACTCCGGTTTTTTTAAAGCACTCCTTAGAGAAAGCACTCCTTAATTCAAACATCAATAGATAGATGACAATAATGGCCCCAAACAAATCATGGAATATATTATTTTTCATTGTTGCTTTAGGAAAACTCAGATGCTTATAGATACAGTATGTGTACAAATGCATATATGTATTTATACACATACACACACATGCTTTCTCTCTATCTCACCTATATATCATCTCTCTCTCTTGTCTATCATTTATATAACGTCATCATCATCAATATATCTCACATATACATACATATTGTGTGCAAGTGCTTGTGTTTCATGAGTTTCATTCTCTGCACGAAACAAGGAAGCATAATCTAATATTTAGGTGCAGCTGTTTCTCCTAATAATTCCAAAGGTGTACCACTTAATATTAGGGTTATAAATCCACTGTAAACAGCACAACGTTCACATCATTTGATATTCACTACGAGGCATTTCCGGATGCAAAGATCTAAAAGAAAGACCCAATTATGCATTGTAATCATTCTTTTTCTTTTGCCAGAATGATGATGGGATAAAATACCAGGATTCATTTCTTTCATCAAGAGAGGAGAACCTTTTGTGGCTTCGAAGGCCTGTTTTAATTAATAGCTAAGGTACCAAAACTCTTGAGATTATTCCCATCAGATTGAGTTTAAATTATCTACCCTTGCTGATGCAAAGTTTAATTTTAGCAGAAGTTGGAGTATTTCTTCCTTTGTTAAAGATGCTTAGAGGTTCATTATTTTTAAATAGTCCCACTGATGAGCCCAGAACCTAAACAGAGAAATGAGAATGGAATGGTTAATTGTAACCATATTTAATGCTAATCGCATTAGTCTCACAAGATATTTTTCAAACTCTTCTTTTTCTCTAAGAAATTTAGGGTGGTGTGATGGTCCCTCCATCTCCAGAACAACCTGATGCTTCATTGAAGGTTAAGAATCTAAACTGAAACCTCC
Organism: Pseudoxenodon macrops; assembly: GCA_032467955.1. Taxonomy (NCBI): domain Eukaryota; kingdom Metazoa; phylum Chordata; class Lepidosauria; order Squamata; family Pseudoxenodontidae; genus Pseudoxenodon; species Pseudoxenodon macrops. The sequence continues at coordinate 92,009 of JANHFT010002179.1, read as the reverse complement.
CTACTTTTAGACAAAATATATTGGTATTATATACCAGGAGCCCTGGTGGTGCCCTGGTTAGAATGAATATTGCAGTCTGGAGTTTGTTCCTAACTGGCCCAAGGTTAACTCAGCCTTCCATCCTCCTAAGGTCAGTAAAATAAGGACCCAGATTGTTGGCGGCAAATATGCTGACTATAAAGGACCAGAGAGGGCTGCAAAGCAATATTAAGTGTGTTATTACTATATACATGCACAGGCATTTAGACCTACAGCAGATCTTACTGCATACTGAAGTTTCCATAACTTTTATGAAACTTTTATTACATAGTAATGAATTGGATTACTATAAAGTGAATTTTGAAAACTGCCCCCCCAAACAATCTGCTCATTAAAGAAGCATTCATTATATCCTGTTGATACAAAACCCATTAGGCCAATTAGTATCCCATTAAAATGACACTAAGTCTTCCTCAGAGCAGCAATGAGTTAATACTGTATCATGTTAATTGCTCTGTGAGCACTTGAGAGGTGTGTCCTCCAATGCAGGAATTAACAGCACCATCCCCAGAAAAATAAACCAGATCTAATTGTAAAGCTTGAAGGGACTCCTTCCAGGCAAAACAAGACTTCAACATTCTTTCATTGATATAGTATTGCTTGTTACTCATTCCAAACTTCTCCAGTCTGTTGGTTTCAACTCCCAGAAGTTCAAGCCAGAATGTTCTTTGGGGAATTAAAGTTCAGCATATATGAAAGACAGCAGATTGGGGAATGTTGGTAAAACCTATTACAACAACAGATATGAATGCTACAGTCCTCTGCTTCAATGGAACTAACCCAGTGAGGACAAGCTTCTTTTTAAGAGGAAGAAGACAAAAGACTGTAGAACTTGTTAGGGAACCTGTGCTCCTAAAAAAGATTTTATTCATCACTTTCCCATTTGTTCTGCCAATAACATCTGGACAGAAAGTAAAGAACCACTACTTTAATATCACTAGTAAAATTGACAATGCAAAAAGAAAAGGTGTGGAGCATGGATAGTTATTATCCCAAACAAACAAATAAAAAATCTATAATTTTATTGTTTCCAGACCTAAAATTATTTAGAGTTTAATTCATCTCCAGTCAATGTAGCACTTAATGAATTCCTGGCTCTAAACCTGCATAACTTTGGACAAAGTTAACAGTTATTAACAGGTGACAATTCAGTGCTCCTTATAGGGAAGTCTTACTGAACAATGAGGGGTTACTTCAAAAAAACAGATTTAGCAAAGAGCTAAATTAGAGCCTTGATTTTTAAAAGGATCCATCAAACGATGGCAAATGTGGATGCCACATTTGCCATGTTTAACTGAGATTTTCCATGGTCAGCATATCACTCCACTCCTGTCAGGTATGAAAGATTAGATTCACACATGAAGGTTCAATTAAACTGATTTATTGCTAGTCATGCCTATGGCACAGGAATCTTCTCATTAGCACCTGCTAGGAATTAGATAAGGATCAAAGGAATTCAAGGGGGGGGGCTGGATTTAGTTTACTTATGGCTACTTAGAGTTTCTAGGCTGATCCCTTTTTTTAACTCCACCCCTCTTTCTCCCATAATTTCCCTCTCTAAAATTGATCTTAAAGATCTGAGCTATGAAGCAGAATGCAGTATTAGAAAAGTCCCTTACGGTAAAATATTAATAAAGTAAAATACATTAAGAAAACATTTTAAGATTTTAAAATCCAAATTCTAAATGTTAGAATGCATTTAAAAAATAATAATGGCAACACATATTCAATTTTCTTGCTTGGAAAACAAATTATGTAATGAAAGAAGAAAATAATGAATTTCAAAGATATAGTCCTCTCAATTACAGGAGGATAATGGAGCAATATCATTTGACTTAATGCTACAATTGATTTTGCCGGTCTTCAAAATAATGCCATATGAAATAAATAAACAAAAAAATAAATAAATGACATAAACTGAAGCAAGTAAAAATGCTACTTGGTTAGGCATCAGATAAATATTTCTCATCAAATGAAAGTCAGTATTCTCTGTCCAGAAAACACCTGGAATATAAATTCTTCAAAACTTAGGAAACAAGTTTAAACATTTTGGTTTTCCTAAGTCTTTTGGCTATAATGCCATGGTTTTCCACCATCTTTGACTGTTACCAATTTTAATTATTGTTCTTTAAAACGTGTTCCAAGTAAGTTGATTTATAGGAATCTTTTCAAAGTGTCCTTGTATGCTACCAGCAATTTATAATAACACTTTGTGTAGATGCTGCAATTGAAAAATAAGATATAAATATTTTAATAAACCACTCTCCCTTGAACGGCCAGCCCAGTGCATCAACAAACAGAGCAAACATGGGGCCACAGAGCAAAGAGCGAAGATTAGCATACTAAAAATAATAATGAGAAACAAAAACATTGTGTTGTATAACAATGAAAGAGAAAGGAGTTTATTCTTTCCATTCGCCCAAAGACACAATTTGGGCTTCTTACTCTATAGTTCTATCAAAAGTATGGATTCCTGAGTGTGGAAAGTTAAAAGTCACTTGGAAAGTTTCACTCGGAAGTGAAAGTAGAACTTAATAAAGGTATTTTTAAATAAAGAAAGTGGAAGTGGAACCAAGAGAAAGACAACAGGGGGCAGAAGAAGAATCTGGCTTCTTAATTTCCTTACAGATTACAGCAGTTTCCTCCAAACCAGGGAGCTTCAAAAGCTACTACTACTACTTAGTAGAATTTTTAACCAGCTTGGCTTGAATTGAATTTTGAGGGTTGATTTCCAGAGAAGCTGGACATGAAGTTGTGAAGACTATCTAATACTCTTTAGCAGAGATCTACAGGTTTGCTTGCTTGCTTATTTATTTTCTGGGCTTCTGTACTGCTTTAATCTTTAATAACTCTGAATGGATTCCATACTCTATGTTTTAAAAATGATTTCACAAAGTAAACAAAACACCCAGGATCAATAAAATGATTCAATTTCTGACAAAAGTTAAGTGGAAAAATTCATAGTCTACTTGCCCATTTACTTGCTGTAAAAAAAAAAAAACTCAGGTGGGGCAAATACATCAATTTGATGAATATAAAATGAATGTAATTGCTCCACCTCTACTGATTAATTTCTCTCTTCTGCCACAAAAACAATTCCATGATCATTTTAGGAGGCAGCATCTAAGGTTGGAAGATGCAACACCAGGAAAGTATTTGACACTCTACCACCCCAATGAATAAAGACTGCTGGATTTCTCCAGGACCACATTAAGATCCCTGATTTTTCCTTTTATTAAAACTTCCTACTCAGGACAAAATATTCTAATAATGATTATAAAACAGTATTCTAGTCTCAGATGAGAGAGGAGAGGAAAAACATGCAGATCTTCCTGGGTTTATAGAATTTATTTTCTTAAAAAATGTTTTAGGAACAACCTCTCTCTCATACACACCCCATATGAGGTTAGGGGGTAGTAGACACAGGTACCTATATACACAATGGCTTTCACAAAGAATGAAGTATAGTCAACATGCAAATGAACATTCTTCTTCTATTCTGTTTTCACCTGCCTATTTTATGCTTTGCTTCCATCGATTTCCATCTCAAAGTTTGTCAAATGTTTTCTCTGATTTGATATTCCCTTAATTGTATTTTAAAAATAGTTCAAAAATCGAGGCATAGTTTTAAATCAGAGAAGTTGCCCAGCTAACACAATATTAATAAAGCCTTTGTGGTAAAACTATGGGGCAGTTGTTAGAATTTGATCATCTTAATTGCCGGTGTCTGAGATTTTTGGTAAGTGCTACAGCTAAATGATGAGCTCAATGAAGAGCTAGCAATTGGCTAAGTGATGGAAGGCCAAATTTCTGGGCAAGGTGGACTTCCCAAATCTATTTCCTGGGGAAGTTGTTCTGCTTGGTACTTGGGATTTATGCTGACATTCCCTTTCCTCTTTCCCAGATCATCCTTGAGGATCTTTCTGAGCTGAGTAAAGGAAATGACGACCCTCTAAATCTTGGGGGGTGTTCTCATAACCTGAATGCCTTTCAGGCTAATCCAGGAATGGGGGACTAGTGGCCATTCAGCTGAAATACAACCCCCAGCATTGCTTACCATGCTAGGTGAGAACTACAGGAATCAAAACTGAATCACTTCTGAGCTCCAAATAGTATAAGAAGTCCCTGAATTGGATGGATCCAAATTAGGAAGCCAAATACCAGTAAAAAATTCTGCCCTGCATCCTATTTTGGTCCAGTCTTTAACTAAGATATGCTTAAGTTTTGAGTGCTCTGGTAAGAAGGCAGATGAACTTAATTTCCCAAACTATTCAGAGGAGAAAAGAGAAAAAAGACACACCGAGATAGGCACTGCCCAGGGCAAACAAATGGCAATTTCAGCTGCATTATGAATGAAATGTGACTTCTCCCTTCATTCTGATTTTTTTGCATACTCCAGAGGGTGGCACTATGGCACGTTAGATAATTGTCTTGTGAACCATAAATGCATTCCTAAATCACAGCCCCGAAGCAACCTGAGCTACTAAATCTCAGGGCCGCCTGTCATAGGATTTACAGTTCTGGGTTTTTTTTTAAAAGAGAGAGAGAATTGAACCTATAGTTAAATATAAAAACAAATAAAAATGAGAGACAGCTGTTGCTGATAACACTCTATTTATCTCTGGGACACAAATTCGCTTTGCTGCAGTAAATATGCCAGGAACAGCATTCTGTTTGCTGGAAAGATTTGGACAGCTCTCTCTCGCTAGGGACCTACAGCTATGAATCTTGAAATAATGGTGTAAAGCTGTCACAGATTTCATGCAGTTCCAGGGATGTATCTGCAGCAAAAATACACATGTTGAGCATTGGAAAAATTCACCAAGGACTAAATGGAGCTGGGCTGGATCCTTATAGCATTAAGAGGGGGTAAAAAACATCTTTAATCCCAGTAGCTAAAAACCAAAGAAGAGCAAATTGGATGGATTAGTTCAACAATCAGGGATACAAACTGGAATGTTGGCGTATGAAGTCCCTACTTATGGGCTAATTATGAACCAGATTCTTCTGGAGTTCATATGCAGCTTATCATGACCTTCTTATCCCGTGATCCTCACAGTCAGCCTTCCGTGCAGCTACCTGTTTCTTTCTTCCCTTAAAATGGGCTACTGTGCTTTCAATCAAAACATACAACTTGTATGTCCTTGAAAATGGCTTATTTATGCATCTGGATACACGGTGGCCTTAGGAAAGGCACTTGAAACAGCTTGTTTATACTGTAAAGGCTCCAAAGGCTAGACCATGACATCCTGAGGAAGCAACATTACAGGAAAGCAGTGTTAAAGACGACAACAAAAGCACTCATCTATCATTGAATTAGAACCTCTTCAGATAAACATCAACAAACATTCATATGGCCCCATCAAATGCCAGTTTTTAAAAGATGGATAAGCATTTCAAAGACAATAGCAGAAGCAGCTCCTGATTCGCTTAGGATTTCTGCTCTCATTCCCTTTTCTCTTCCCCAGATAATCTTTAAGGGTCTTTCTGAGCAAAGGAAATGACAATCCTTTAAATCTTGGAGATGTTCATACTTGGCTTCATAACCTTGAATACCTTTCAGGCTAAACCAGGAATGCTGGGACCAGCAGCCGTCCAGATGAATTAGATGAACATCCACCATGCTACATTTCAACCGTATCAGGAATCCCAGAGGTTTCTCTTGATTCACCTGGATTTTTTAAAGAAAAGCCCATGAAATTCTGCTCCAACTGCCTTTAGGTTTCTATCACGGACCTTTTATGCCTGTGAGAATCAGAACTGAATCATTTCTGAGCTCTAGCTAGTATAAGGAGCCCTTGAATGAAGACAACTGAAAGATATCAGGAATAAACAAGGACATCTACTCAGCCTAGCTAGTTTCCTTTTTCCTTTTTATGGCTAATCTAGAATCCATACATAGTGTGGCATAACCTAACTTCACGGGGTCCATGTGATCTGAAAGACCCTGCTTAATCATGATTAGTAAGGTAATAAAAACCATAAAAAAGCAGATGGAACAGACAACAGAAACTATTTTTTTGACTTTCTCCTCTTAGCTGCTCATGAAGACTAATCTAATTGCCTACCCTGAAGTCGGTTCATCTACTAAAGCAGCAGCAGCATAAAACTGATCCTCATGCCCATTTTGTTTCAGTTTCTCTTGATTAATGGCATGACTTCATGAAGCAGCAGCATTTTTAAAGAGACACAGTTGGAATATATGCTGCTGAATCACTCAAAAGAAAATAAAGGATGACTCAGAGATGCTTGAGAAATGGCACTTGTTTGAAGAGCATGCCATTCTCAAGTAGTCCTGGTTAAAATCATAAATCTACTCATGATCTCCTCTTTTCTTCCAAATTCCTATTAGAGGGCTGGCCCTACTGTTAGGTATAGAGAAAGCAAGCCCAGAAAGCAATATTTAACTAGATCAGGGGTGTCTAACCAGCTTTAAGACCTGTGGACTTCAACTCCCAAAATTCTCCAGCTTCTGGAAACTGAAGTCCACAAGTTTGAAAGTGACCAAGGTTGGACACCTCTGATCTAGATGGACAAATATTCTTAACTTTACACATTCTCCCTTGGCTCCAGTACACCAAACAGCTCTTGAAATCACATAACCCATCCAAGCCAAATCTAAATAAACCACATTATAGTTTACCAAAATGTGGGTATCTGAAGCAGTCATTGGACAGCTTCCTATATTTCTAAATCTCCCTCTATTAAGGAGCAAAAACAGTAACCTAGTGGTGGGGAGAGCTAGGCTAAGGCAGCACAGCCATGCCCCACATCTGATCACAAATGCAGAAGTGGCTAAAGATTGGACTCTGTTGACCACCAAAGGCAATAAAAAGCAAGGGGCTGCCTCTCTTGCTTCCATCACTCAAAGCCTTCATTTCCCCTGGGTTATGCTGATGGGGAAAGGTCACGACGCCAGGGTCAGAAGGTCACTTCCTTGCATATTGTCAAGACACGAGGGAAAAGAGCTAGACCCAAGGAGGTAGATGGAGGAGGAGATGGTTGCTCTGCAGTGGGGAAAGGCGCCTCATGCCTCCCCACTGGATAGAAAGATTGCTTCCTCCTTTGAAAAGCCTGGCTGTATCAGCAGGCCTGCCTCGCTTTCTCCTTGTTCATAAAGTATTGAGCAGCTGAAATGCCAATTTAATTCTGCACCATGGCATGCTTCCATTCACGCTTCCGACTTAATCCTTTTCATCTAGCTTGCTCGTAACTTCTTGATCTTCAAATCAATTCTGTAAATAGCGGCTGAATATTTCATTCTTTCCTTTGCCTGGTTGCCTGCATTTTGATGGCGAAATTCACCACTTTCTACAGGGCTTGTACAAAAACTGCTTGGTTGAGACCTCCCAGACCCATTTAGCGATGCAAGGGCGCCCCAAAATAGATCCCACTTAATTCCCCACCGGACACATTGCTACTTGGCTGGCCAATAATATCCCACATTTATTAATTTTTGTGTTTATTTAATATTTATTTGTCTGATCTGTCAATCCATTTGCAAAGATTTCAGACAGAATTGTCTGCTTTTGCTGTGGTACAAAAAAAGATGGAAGCCCAGCCTTGGTTCCTGAGACTCCGCAGTGTATTGGCAGTTTTCTTTGCAAGATTTTTATTTTTACCAGGGCCCAAAGTAATCTCCAGTTGGCAAGTTTAGAACTTATAGCATTCCAGTTTCTAACCTAGTGTCTTTAGGTTAGAAACTGGAACACCACTCTACCAAATTGGCTCTCCCAATCAAAATTAGCCTTCCCATTTGCAAAACTGAAGATTACTTGACAGAGACACACATAGACAGAATTGTTCTTGCTGGTGTTCTTAAGCCTACAAACATTAACAAATACCCCTATGAATGCATGGGACTTACTTTTAAATGAATACATGTGCATTCATGCTGCCTCTATATTAACAGGGCTGTCTCATCTTGAGGAATGCCCCCAGTGGCTCACATTTATCAGATGAGGGAGGAACCCGTCTCTCTCTGTTTCTTCAATCTTTGAGTTCAGTAAATCACTCATGCAAGTTGTTCCACTGGTTAATTGTTCTAATAACGGATGGGATTTTCTTCTTCTTAACTCTAAGTTGCTTCTCTCCTTGATTAGTTTCCATCCACTGCTTCTTATCCTGCCTTCATGGGCTTTGGAGAACAGGTTGACTCCCTCTTCTTTGTGGCAGCCCCTGAGATATTAGAAAACTGCTATCATGTCATCCCTACTCCTTCTTTTCACTAGACTAGACATACTCAATTCCTGCAGCCATTTTTCATCTACATGGCAATGAGAAGAATAAAAGATATTCCAGATGGTAAGACAAATCAGGATCCTGGGAATGCAGTGATTGGGAGAGATTTCAATCAAACCCAGAGCACCAATACATAGACCCATATGCTTTCCTAATTCTGGAAGACTATAATATCCTGGGAAGATTAGTGATATCACCAGTATGAATGGGGTACAGGATTGTTGTGCAATTTTAGATTTATTTATTAGCAGAGGCTAATAGAGTTTTGTTCAAAACTTGTTCAAACTTTGTTCCTAAAACACACCAGAACCCTGTGCCTCTGTGTCTTGGTAATTTAGTTATCAGGATTTGGAGGTGCAGGTTCTGTGTCTGTTTCTAGCAAATGGTTGGGGGTGTATGTTGATAATGCTCCCAGCAGTGCTTAAAGGTTGCCTCTAGCTATCATCTTAACATTTTCTATTGCCCCAGAAGGACACTCTGCTAGAAGAATTGTTCTCTCTTTTACTATTTCTAGTTTTCTGACATTGCACAGGCTGCCAGGCAATAAAAATAAGCAAGAGATCCTTTTCCCAATGTTGAGTTTCATCTAAATACAGTTAGCAAAGAGAAATTATTTATCAGGGCTGAAAAAGACTATGCAGATTTTAACTCAACAACCTTTTGTACAGAGGTCCTTCAATGTCCTGGTCATTCTTTCAAAGTACTGAATCAGAATCATAATTGGGAAAAACAACAACTGCCAAACAATGTTCTTTGGAATTAACCTTCTGGAGAAAAACAAACAAACCAATTTGGATTGTGCAACAGTCACACTTCTTCATAATTCTTATAACAACTTAGCAAAACTGTACAGAGAGATCAGCAATGAAGACATCTAACATACTTGGTCCACTGATTTTTCATTACAGAAGAAAAAATAATATCATGTAAAGTTGACCAAAGGCTGTTGGAAACACCTCCTTGTTCTTGGAGCAGATTCGAAGTCAACTTTTCCAAATAGTCCATTGACCATTAGCCTATGCTCAAGTTATCAGCTGGATCACTATTGTGGATCCAAGTTACACTAGGGTACTTTGGAACAATGTGGAAGTTTTCACAACAGAGAAACTGGAATGAAGAAACTCCCTATTGTCTTTCGCATCTTCTTAAAGAGCAACGTAATGGGCATTTTACCTCTGATAAGCTGCAACTGGCTTTTAATGAATCCTACAAGGCTAGTATGCAATACCTTGATCATTAACATTATTTTCATTCATTCCTTTATGACATTTTTATCCTCCTTTTCACCCAGCAGATTTAGGGACTGCTTTCCCTCAGAAGTAATCTTTTGGAGGACAATGGTGGCAAGCAGTGGCTGGAACTAAAATCTAAAAGTAGGCTTTTTCCCCAGACACTTTTTTTTTATTTTCACAGTGAAATGCTTTCTTTAATTCTCCTTCTGTTGTCCATTTCTTTCTCCTCAGCAGCTGGTTCTCAGGAAAAGAAGAAACCAGGTCTTAGCAGAGGTCTGAACTGATTGCTTGCAAAGGGCTTTTGAAATTAAGCTGAGGATTGCATGAAATCAGGCTAAGGGCCAGAGGTTGCACACTTCTGGCTTAGGTCACCTTCCACCTGGACTAGCTTACTCCACAATAACATTTCATCAGTTTTGGATGGAGTACCAGCTGTGACCTTCCAAGGTAGTCCTGCCCTCTACATCATTAACCATGCTCCATTAACATCCTGTTTGGACTATAGCAATGCCTTAAAAGAGGAGCTGTGAATGGCTAAGAGTCATCTCAAGGAGCATAGCAGTTGCCTAGTGAATAACGGGAGAATTGGGGGTTTGCCCTCAGGTTGCTTTGATGAGCTTCCTAGGAACATCTGGCTGATCACTGTAGGGAAACAGGGTGGAATAAATCTTTGATCTGATCCTGCAGGGCAGCAGCAGCAGCCTTTTTTCACAGAGTATAGATAGATTGAAGATATGGAGTGGGACAAATAGCTCTGCCTTGGTCTCTATGCATTCACAGGGATAACAATGTGGAATTTGGGAGGAAGGACATTCTAACTTCTTCCATATATGTTTTGCATGTACAGATGTGGGTGTTGTGAAAAGAGAGCTAGGAAGTTTAACAGATTTAACAGATTAACAGAGTTGGAAGGGATCTTGTAGGTCATCTAGTCCAAACCCAACTCCCCACCCTCAAGCAGGAGATCCTATACCATTTCTGACAAATGGCAGTCCAATCTCTTCTTGAAGGTGATGAAGCTCCCACAACTTCCCAAGGCAAGCTGTTCTATTGGTTGATTGTTCTCACTATCAGAAAGTTCCTCCTTATTTCTAGGTTGAATCTTCTTTGATCAGTTTCCATCCATTATTCCTTGTCTGGTCTTCAGGTGCTTTGGAAAACAGCTTGACCCCCTCCTCTGTGTGGCAGCCCCTCAAATATTGGAACACTGCTATCATGTCTCCCCTGCTCCTTCTCTTCACTAGACTAGCCATGCCCAGTTCCTGTAACTGTTCTTCATATGTTTTAGTTTCCAGTATGCTGATAAGTCTGGTTGCTCTCCTCTGCACTTTTTCTAGAGAATATCTTTTTATAGTGTGGTGACCAAAACTGGATGAATACTCCAGGTAAGGTCTAACTAAGGCTTTATAGAGTGGTATTAGTACCTCTCTTTCTCTAGATTGTATCCCTCTGTAAATGCAATTTAGGATTGCACTGGCTTTTTTGGCTGCCGCTGCACACTGCTGGCTCATGTTTAGCTGGTTGTCCACTAAGACTCCAAGATCCCTCTCACAGTCATTGCTATTAAGCCTGGTTTCACCCAGTTTATATGTGCACTTTTGGTTTTTCTTACCTAGGTGTAGGACTTTACTTTTCTCTACATTGAATTTTATTTTGTTAGATAGGGCCCAGTGATCACGTCTGTCAAGATCCGTCTGGATCTTGAGTCTATCTTCTAGGGTGTTAACTATTCCTGGAAGCTTATTCTCATCTGCAAATTTGATAAGTTCCCCTTCTATTCCTTCATCTAAGTCGTTTATGTAGATATTGAAGAGTACTGGGCCTAAGACGGAACCTTGTGGTACCCCACTGCTTACTTCTCTCCATGTGGACTTAGACCCATTAAGGACTACTCGTTGAGTACGATTTGTCAGCTTTGTGGCAGCCCCTCAAATATGACATGTCAGATAAATATTTTATCAATAGCAAATTATTTCATCTAAAAATCCTTTTCCCTGAAAAGAATGCAATAGAGGGAGATGGATCATACCATCCAAAGGAGTAGAGATACAGCCTACTTCATAGAAGCCTGCATTTCCTTCACAGCAAATCACCTGAAAAAAACAAAAATATGAGTTTATCACACCAGCAATGCAAACGACAGGAAATGTGCTCTGCAACCAGCCAACATTCAGGAAGTTCCCACCTACTTCCTGCCTATGAACATCCTCTGCATAACAAGTAGCTGGATCTATCCAAACAGTGCTAAATACTGGGATATTGATGGGAATTGTCCTTAAGAGAAACAGCACTGCAGGACTTGGGAATGGGATCAACCAATCTCCCACACACAGACCAACCATCACGCGTCCCAACATTTCCGTGGCACCCCTATGGAGCAGCAGACGCTGTGATCTCCGAATATATTTATTTTTTGGTTGAGCTATCTACAAAGCCATGGGTGCTTTTGTTTGGCAACAAAGAATTACTTAAGAAAATAAAATAAAACCATCAATGTGCCTTTCATTTGGTCCCTTCATGTCTTGCACCAATTCAACAGTCCTAGATCTTGAGCTGACAATTTAGTTTCGTTGAAGACAAAGTCCATATTTTGGACAGAGAGGATTGTTGGCTTGAAAGAGGGGTCAAAGAGGCCATCTATGTCAAAACTGAACATCCCTCTCTCAACAGAGGGGGAGGGATACAACGACATCATCTATCTTCAATCTACAACACAGTCCTTTCAATAGTTCCAAGAAGGCTCCACACCCATTTGCGCTACTCAGGTGACCCTGAGGACATAAATGAATCTCCAGGTGACCTTAATGACCTGCTAAAAAGATGCAAATGTCCAGCTGTCTGCAAGGAGTATAAATCCTTCCATTCCCCCATCATTCAGTCAGAGCTGAAGAAGCTTCTTGGATGAGAAATAAAATGAAAAAAAGAAAAACCAAAGTTCAGTTGCCTCTTGAAAAAACACACATATTTGGGACTCTTAGCACAGGGTTGGACTAGAACAGGGGTCTCCAACCTTGGCCATTTGAAGACTTGTGGACTTCAACTCCCAGAATTCCTCAGACTCAGTTGAATTCTGTGAGTTGAAGCCCACAAGTCTTAAAGTGGCCAAGGTTGGAGATGCCTGGATTAGAAGACCTCCATGGTCCCTTCCAACTCTTGTTATTCGGTTTAGGTTTACGGTTCTCATATGATTTTATATGTTGTTTTAACTTCTTATTGGGAGCCTCCCAGATTGGTTGGAAGATGAGTGGCTACATACAGTATATGCTTTAAACAAATAAATAAGCATTCTTCCAGGTGCACACTTCCATTTAATCCAGGGGTGAAATGTAAAAATTTTCCCTACAGGTTTGTGGGTGTGTCTTATTTTGTGGGCGTGGCTTAAAGATTAGGTGACTGGGTGGGTGTGCTTTTACACTTTACACAGAACACAAAAAACGTTTACACTTTTACACAATACAAAACAACACAACTGACTCAGACACCATGCAAAAGCACACAAAATGGCACCAGCAACAGATTTAACACATTTAAC
>JANHFT010002179.1:26399-37534 GCA_032467955.1 Pseudoxenodon macrops | reverse complement strand
TATATATATATATATATATATATATATATATATATATGGCTAATCCCCCATAATCTCCTAGAGTTGCACCTAAAACACAGTTTCTTGCAAGTGACCTTTTGCAGAAAGGCTGTTTCTATGGCAACGGCATTGTTCAGTTCAGTTAGAAGAAAAATACTGCATGAGAGGAGCAAAAAAGCCCTAATTTTGCTGCATTTGATGTCACATTTAATATGGACAACTTGCCAACAATAAGTAAATCTCCCCATACTGGTGTTTCTCAGAAATTTAGCAACCCAGCTCAGAATGAACCTAATAAAAAATAAGACAATTCCAGCAATATTTTGGATGGAAAACCAAGGTACCAATCTCCATTGAAATGTACATATAGGTACAGTAAGCACGTAGAGTTTTACAGAGTGGCTATTGCAATTATAATGCAACTGACATTTTGCATAAGACAGCTCATAAAAAACCTCAAGCAGTAATTACTATGTAAAGTGATGATTTCTGTCTATGGAGATTCTCAGTCATCCAGGTCATGGTTGTCTGAAAGGTGCTTTTCCAAAGGCAACTGGACTATGTTTGTTTTTTTCCTTGAGGAAGAAGATGTTTTGCTTCTCACCCAAGAAGCTTCATCAGTTCTAATGAAGCTTCCTGGGTGAGAAGCGAAGCATTTTCTTCTTCAAGGAAAAAAAAAACCATAGTCCAGTTGCCTTTTGAAAAAGCATCTTTGTAATAACTTTTTAGAATAGAATAGAGTAGAATTCTTTATTGGCTAAGTGTGATTGGACACACAAGGAATTTGTCTTTGGTGCATAAGCTCTCAGTATACATAAAAGGACAAGATACATTTCTCAAGAATCATAAGGTAAAACACTTAACGATAGTCATAGAGTACAAATAATCATACTAGGAAACAATATAAATAAAATAGGATACAAGCAACAAGTTGCAGTCCTGCAGTCATAAGTGGGAGGAGACGGTGATAGGAACAATGAGAAGACTAATAGTAATAGTAATGCAGTCTTAGTAAATAGTTCGACAGTGGTGAGAGAATTATTTGTTTAGCAGAGTGATGGCTCAACTATAGTTACAAATCTCCAAGGGCAATGGCAGACAATCTACAAACTTTTTCCAGTGTAATATACTACTAAGGATCATTAAATAGTTCTTCAGTTCCTAGAGCTGTGTTGGAAAAACAATTGATATCTTAACTGTTTTTGTTCACTTTCAATTTAAGGTCTTTTTTGCTTCCTATCCATCCTTCAGCAAAATCCTAACAGGAGACCCAGGGAGATTTTCAGAGAGGAGAATGTTTGGTGTTCAGAAGATTGAATAACTACAGTAACAATTCCCTCCACCATTTCCAAGAGAATAACTAAACAAATAAAAGCATCTCCAAGAGAAATCCAAAAGAATTTCTCAAACTTCCTGAAAACAAGGCAGGAAAAGAACATCTTCTTTCACGCAGAAGAAATTAGGGAATCGGAGATACTTCAGTTCTTCTAGTCCTCCAGGACTGATGTTTCTCTTCTATCAGTTCTATAGACGTGGAAACGTTTTTCCCCCCTAAATGGGAATAATGTTCTTTTGCGTTGGTGCACATTTTCTCTGGTTCATGCTTCACAGAGATTTAATAAAGGATCAAACTAGAAATAGATGATCTTTTTTCCAAAATATTCCCAAAAGAGTTTTCCCTGTTTCAAATCCCCCCCCCCTTTTTATTGTCTGAAATATACTGGCATCTTTGTCTTTCACCTGTTCTTATCCCCTGTTCTATCCTTCTTCCTTTCCCTTTTTTGGCTTTATCTCCATCCCTCTAATCCTCCTTCTGTGATTGTCATTATAGGTAGTCCTCAACTTACAACCACAATTGAGACCAGAAAATTTGTTGTTAAGTAGTAGGATCATTAAATGGGGCATCGTGTGATTGCGCCTGATTTTACAGCTTATTTGCTGAAACGCTTTAAGCCAATCACCCCGGCCATTAAGCGAGCCATCACGTGACTGTGACTTGTTACTTTTCCTGCTGGCTTCCCCATTGACAGGAGCTGGTTGGGAAGGACACAAATGGCTATCGTGATATCCCAGGAGGTTGCAATTGTTGTAAGTTGCAGCTGGTTGCCAAGCACTTAGATCACAAACATGTGACTGTGGGTATGCTGGGATAGTTTGCAAATGTGAGGTCCAGTTGTAGGTCATTTTCTTCCGGTGCCATCATAACTTCAAAGAATCACTAAATGAAGGGAACTACATATAAAGTGTTTCATGCAAATAAACCATACAAAACCATATTAACTTCCACCCAAAGTTGAGACAGAAGTTGAGAAACATTGGAGGGGGGAAAAGTGGCAATCAATGACCTTCCTCAATAATAATCAGAAGACATTTGTTAGGGGATACTGGTGGTGCCAGGGAGAAGCAACCCAGATTTGTGCAATCATTCACACATTACAGTCAAACATTGATCACCACACAGCATCCAATTCAAATGCTTCTCCGTGTGAATGTTTAAAGTTGGACCTGAGCAAGCAGCAATGATGAAATCAATGACATCTCTTAAGTTTTTGAGATGAGATGGTTGAAGGCATGACTTAATGAAAGAGATCCCTTCAAAATGTTCAAATTCAAGCTAAACTAATTCAAATCTTCCCTCCTGTTACTGTAAGGAGCTGTGAGCAGCTGGAAAAGTCATCATACCTCAGTGCCTTCTAAACAGATCAAGACAAACTACATCATAGCCCAACCAACTGAGCAAGTTGTGTGTAAATGCTTGCAATAAGTTATATCTAGCCACAAGGGGAAGCCAAGCATCACGTTTAGTCCTGCCACCACTCAAAAACTAAATATGGGGGAAAACTGGCTCACCAAAAAGTAACATTTCCCCATCATAATGTCCAGCTAGATAATAGTCTGCTACTCCCTTTCTGTGGTTAAAAGCTATCATGTGCTTTGTAGACTTGATATATATGAGGACTTTCTCACAAATATTTATTTACTTGAAGAAAATAAACAACTGTTGTTTTGCACAACCTTTTTCTGTTTTCTGTTAACTTTTGGCCATGGTTTCTGATTGCAACTGAAACATTTTGGAACCACAATAGGAACTTCATCTAACCAAGATCTTAACAGAACAGAATAACAAGAGTTGGAAGGGACCTTTGAGGTTTGCTAGTCCAACCTCCTGCAGAAATAGGAAACTCTATACTATTTCAGACAAATGGTTGTCGAATGGCTTCTTAAAATCCTGCAGTGTTGGAGCACCTTCAACTTCTGGAGGCAAATCATTCCACTGGTTAATTTTTCTCACTGTTAGGAAATGCCTCCTTAGGTTGCTTCTCTCCTTGATTAGTTTCCATCCATTGCTTCTTGTCCTGTCTTCTGGTGCTTTGGAGAATTGGTTGAATTCCTCTTCTTTGTGGTCTTCTTGTATGCAAGATAAACAATATAACTCTATATTTCCAGCCTTTCTGAAATATTCTTTTTTCCAATACATAGAACCTCTGGTCATGACCATAATTTGTTCCATAACTTTGGTTGCATCCTGGTTTGGTTGTGGCCTGAACCTAATTTTGGAAATTTGGCACTTACAAAAAAAAAAAAAAGGCACGGAAGGGGAAATCGGCTGCAATTGGTTGGAACCTGATTTGGTCGTGGTCAGAAGTGTTGGTGACCAGAGGTTCTACTGTACCTGGCACATCCAGCAGCATGTCGTATCACTGGAATTTGTTCACCAAACACCTTCCAACGGTCTTCACTCATAACTTTGTCCTTGGACAGCAGAGGGGTTAGATACTTCTCTCACCTGACAATTTGAAAAGATGACAGCCTTGTTTCCAATTTATTTATTTATTTAAAAAAAACTAATTGTTTTTCCCCCTCCAGGCAGAAATAAGGAACTTGTTAGAGCCCTGAGAGACTCATCAGAAACTACATCATGAGCAGTAGGAAATGTAGCTCATTTGCATACTTTAGCGGCATGTAATCAACATAATTTGGATATCATTTTCATCATAAAGAGAAAAGATGACTCACTGTAGCCAGTGGATACTTTGCAATTAATCTGCAGAAATGATGGGTCTAAGATGAGCTCCTGAAGAAGCTGAACAACATGGGCTTGAAAAAGCAGAAGGGTAAGGACACACTTTGCCCCACAGGCACTGAAATTATTTATATCAAATACTCCAGCATTTTCCCCACAACATTTTCCTTTGCAGCCTTAGGAATGCGGTAAAACCAAATGGTTCTTTCTGAGACAAATATGCAACCTCTGAATATATAAGTATGCATATAATCAGGATTGTATCACTGGTCTTGGCCTAGTCCTATTTGCATAAACTCACTGCAGAATTCATTGTCTTCATTTCTGGAATGCATTTCATGCATAATCCTTTGTGCATACAGGAGATTACATAGAGGTCTGTCAGGCACAAGAATCAGGTTACGGTAGGTTGCAGCACAGAAGTTATATTCAAGCCTATACGCTAGAATATGGTCAATTAAAATTCAATACTAAATTGGCATCAAATAAGGGCCAACGAAATTCAGGAGGGATTGGACTTTGATTGTTTGTGGCAATGTAACGATTCTTAGCTGATAACCTACTTAACTCCACCCCCAACTCTGCCTGTTCTTCTCCTAAAAGATCAGAATATGTGATTGTTCATGTAAAGCAGTGGTGAAATTCTACCTATTCAGTCCAGTTTGGCTGCCGGTGGTTCAGAGAACTGGTGGCGGCCATAGCGCGAGCCCCCGCCCGCCTGCCCACCCGAACGTCACCATTTCTGGGTTTTTTACCCTCTGCACATGCACAAAGCGCATGTGCAGAGGGTGAAAAAGTGTGCGTGATGAAGGGGCGTATGCAAGCAAAATCTTTACATTAATATTTATATAAGAAGTTTTCACACAGATACTTTCCCATTCCTCCATTGTTTCTTTTCTTTGTTCTGAGCAGAAGGTGTCAAAGGAAGCTGGATGGAGGGGAGCGACTGCAAGAAAACAGCTTCACCCAACTTAGTCCCTACCACAAAAAAAGGTCAACCAAGTATTGTCACCGGTTGAGGCAAGCTGTGTATTCTCATCCCAGGGTTCTTATCTTAAAGACTACCAATAGCACAAGACCATAATATTCCTTCCACTCAAGGAATTCATCACCCTCTGCAAAATTAAGGAAAACATACTTCCTAGGAGCATCATTGAATTTGTAATCTGATTTTAATAGTTTTAAGGAGATCTAAGAAGCTGTTTCTCCACCCCTTGTATTGTGTTGATACATTAAAACATAATGCTTAGATAAAGACTCTAATTAATTTTGTGTAATCTATATAACTATTTGGTTATTGCACAAAACATGTAATTCAGACTTGAACATATCAATAATTCTGCAGAGGTCTAATATATCCTAATCATAAATAGGCAGCAATTTATTGTGTCGCAACACAATTTATTAATAACAACCTGTGTTGGTTTGAAACAGATTGAAGGAGCTATTTACCCACACCATGTGTTGTGCTGACTCGTTCCAAAATACACAGTTTAGATAAAGAACTCGGAAGGAATTCAAGTGCCAAAGTTAGTGGCCAATGATTACAACTTCACAGGAGGACAAATGTTTCACTCAGAAAAAGGTTTGAGGCTGGATGGCTCAAATTACACCACAATATATATTTGGGAACTATGTCTGTTCAAAATCTTAGAGACCTGTTGTCAGCCTGATTTTGTAGGAGATGACCAGGCTGAGCCCGAGGGAGGGGTCAAATGTGTTGTAAGTCATGAGCCCCTGTGTGCCTGCAAGAAATCTAAATCCAGCCCACCTTGAATTCCTCTCTTATCTCTGGTGCATTTCCCTTGACTATTATTTGGTTTGATTCTTGTAGAGAGCTTAAGCTTGCAATAAATCTTTATACTCATTTGAACTGCCTGAATCTCCTGATTTCCCCAGCGCCTGACAAATTTAGCATTAGCTTAAGCATTAGATCCTCCCATGCCATGCAGCATATCGGGCATCAAGGGATCTCCATCATTTTTTGTCATTGGTGGTATTTCAGCGTCTTCCCATGTGATGTTTAGAGTCTTTAAAACCTTCCATGAATGTTCTTCACCATGTATTTCAAGGGGATCCTGTTGATGGTTGGGCATCAGGGGGGAGGGGGGCAGGGGTCAATCTCACTGCCACTATTGTTCTCCATGCAGAGAATATGACCTGCAAATTGGGGTCTTCTGCGTGTGACAATGTTGTTTCGTTTGCAGGAGAAATTCTTTTGGAGCACTTCTTCGTTAGTGATATGGTCAAAATAGTGAACCTTCAGGATTTGGCGAAGGCATCTTTGTTGGAAGACGTCAAGTCTCTTGTTAATTCTCGCTAATACCAATAGCTTGTTATTACTTGTCAACATGACTAATAAAATAATATTGAAGCAGATGGATCCATGCTCTACAATGCAGCTTTCATTAGCATAAACTATCTGCATGATGTATTGGGAAAGTTCTAAAATGTTTTCTAATTCAAGGAAGAAGGTTGGATCAGAGGTAAGACAAATTTCCCGCCAGGTCTAATCTTCAAAGAGTGTTATTGGATCATGCAAATGAATTACCCAAGGAAGAGCTTTTGTGCATCTTTGAAAAAAGTCCTGCAGGTATTGCACAGTTTTCCTGAAGGTTGTGCAAAGCCTCCGAGAAGCAGGCTGCCTCAATTGCAGGCTTGCGTTTCCAAACGGCCTCTTTCTGGCTATTCTGCAAAGCCTCAGAGGGGCCCAAAACATATCAAAGGCTTGACGTGGCCAAGTCCCATCAAAGCAGCCACTTCAAGGGCTTTTGGCGGTCTACTGCCTAATGTTTATGCATGGGCAGAAGCACAAGGACAACAGAAAAGAGGGGAGGGGGCTCAACTAAAGTTGCAGGCAGCGAAGCATCCTGCTTCCTCAAAATCAAGTCTTGTACAAATTGGATCATTCCTTTGAACCAGTTCAAGGCAGCTGCACTTTGCATGCCCTGGGTTTTCACAGAAGTAATGAATTCGCTCCACCTCCCAACCTACTGAAACAATATTTCCCAATGCAGAAGAGCATATAAAACAAGATTCCGCATATTGTAAGATATGTGGGAGCCTTATGAAGGACCTTTTAGCCCTTTTCAACATAAGCCTTGGCCTTTTTTTTGCTCTCTGTTCTTTTCCCTCCAACAGTTTAATTCAACAAGCTTTAACAGAACACAGGAACTCCTCCACATACAACAACAATTGAGCCAAACCTTTTTTTGGCTAAGTGAGACGTTTGTTAAATGAGTTTTGTCCCATTTTACAACCTTTCTTGCCACAATTGTTAAGTGAATGTCTGCAGCTATTGCTAGTAACTTGGTTGTTAAGTGAACCTAGTTTCCCCATTGGTTTTGCAAAGGGATCACAAGACCCAAGGACACCGCAGCCATCATAAATATGAGACAGCTGGTAAAAATCTGAATTTTGATCATGTGACCCTGGGCATGCTGCAACGGTCGTAAGTGTGAAAAATGGTGATAAGTCACTTTTTCCAGTGCTGTTGCAACTTTCAGTGATCACTAAACAAACTGTTGTAAGTTGAGGACACCTGTAACAGAGTTGGAAGGGGTCTTAGAGGCCTTCTAGTCCAACCCCCAACCCCGCTCAAACAGGAAGCTGCTCTAGGAAAGAAGCTAGATCATGCTGGGAAGATCAGTTACAGAAAACTGAAATACAGTAGCCTCCTTCGCACATCTATCCAATGCATCAACCTTTCCCCAAATTCTTTGAAAAATGTTCAAGCATTTTGAGAAAGAGGTAGAAAGATAGAATCCTCTCTTGCAGAAGAAGGAAACTTGGAGCCTACTTTCCTAGTCTTTGATTTTCTAAGCAACTGGCATCCAAAATTGGAAAGTGGAGCTTGAAAAATTCCCTGAGAATCAAGATATCAAACTCTGGTTTCAGCAAGTTTGTTCAGATCAGAATTTATTTCAGATGTCGTGGAAAACGGCATTGTAAGAAGTCAAGAAGTGTTGTCTTAATGCATGAGAGAAGGAGGAAAAGAGGTGATATAGACAGCATAATCATTTCCACTCCAACAAACTGGGACAAATATTGTAATAACTTAATCATACCACTGGGTATCTCTTGATCAACATTATACAGTCTAAGATAAATACTCATCTTTCTGACTAGCCGCAGAAGATGGAGTTTCAATTAAATCTACCAACTGAGACTTCAGTGAGTGCTTTAATATACAAATTCTGAAGTTCAAAAACAGGATGCTTCAAAACAAGTATAGAATAAAGAGATAACTTAATGGTCATTATTACATTGCCACTTACTCAGGAGTTCTGAAGCAGGGAAAAGCAGATTCCAGCTTAAACAGCTACAGTGAAACTATTGAGACTGTGTAAGTAACTGAACTGGGGACAGTTCTGATTGGCTGATAACTTTTCCATGAGTTTTCCATGAAGATTTTCAATCACTGCACTTCTTTCTGGGACTGGAAATGGCTTTTTAAAACAACTTTTCTAAAAAAAAATTTATTTTCTTTTCTTATTTTTATGTTCTTAAGATGCATATGAATTCAACTGCCACTATTCCAAGTAAAAAATGTATCATTCCTCAGCAGGACAATGCTCTGAGAGCTGGGTGTACTGATCAATGACAGACTATCAGCTGGTGTGATAAACTGGAAACAGAATAGCAGAGTAACAGAATTGGAAGGGATCTTGAAGGTCTTCTACTCCAACCCCCTGCTCAGGCAGGAAACCCTATACCAATTGAGACAAGTGGTTGTCCAATCTCTTCTTAAAAGCCTCCAGCAATGGAGTACCTACAACATCTGAAGACTGGTTAATTGTTCTCACTGTCAAAACATTTATCCTTAGTTCTAGGTTGCTTCTCTCCTTGATTAGTTTCCATCTATTG
This sequence comes from Pseudoxenodon macrops, assembly GCA_032467955.1. NCBI lineage: Eukaryota > Metazoa > Chordata > Lepidosauria > Squamata > Pseudoxenodontidae > Pseudoxenodon > Pseudoxenodon macrops. Next base: position 28,644 of record JANHFT010002179.1, on the reverse strand, counting down.
CTTCTTGCCTTACCTTCTTGTGCTTTGGAAAATAGGTTGACCTCCTCTTCTTTGGCAGCCCCTCAAATTTATTAAGGGTTGGACTAGAAGACTCCCAAGGTCCCTTCTATTATTCTATTCTGTTATCCTTCCACTCCAAGCCCCTGCTCAAGCAGGAAACCCTATACCAGACAAATAATTGTCCAAAGATGCTAGACAAATAGTTATACAAGATGCTACAAAGAGTCTCGTACAGACTGTGAGCTACCTGGGGCCTCTCCCTGAAATAGACTGAAATAGACTTTAATAACTTTAGAGCACAGGACTGCCCGGTGAAGTGGCTCAAGATATTTTGTGGCAACTAGTATATATTAATCCACAGCACTTGGTAGCTAAATGTGATTTATGCTCTGGACAGAAAAAGATAGGTCTGCAACGAATGCGAACAGTCAGTAAATACAGATCATTCACTGCAAAGGAACTAGTTTAACTGAACGCCACATATACAGATCCAGGTTCAAAACAATTCAAAGCTTCTAAATGTTTCTTCTTAGAATTCCCCATTTATCTTCCAATAATCATTCCAATTATTGCAATAATTGCAAGAGGAGGCTTAAGGTGACCAGCTTAGGCCAGGGTGACTTAATGAGCTTCATGGCTGAGAAGGGCTTCCTAACCCTTATTTACTCTTGCTCACTGGAGAAAGCAAGTATATTGGGAAGAGTTACCAGTGAAAGGAAACTAGACTGCCAAAGAACACAATGGCTGGACACCATCAAAGCTGACACCAGCCAGAGCATAGAAAAACTCAAAGAAGCAGTGCAAGATCAGAAGTGAAGAGACCTGGCCCATAGAATTGCCAAGAATCAAGACAGGACTGAATGGATAGCATCATGATCGTCACTCTTGCACCCTCTAAGAATAGTATAGTGTAGTGTAGTGTAGTCCAGTATGGTACAGTCCAAAACACGCACAAGGAAATTGTCTTCTTTGTGAATAGGGACAACAGTCCTCAACTAACAGAAGCAAGCTGAGAATTCTGATTCTTTTTAGATCTCTCAAACATCCCACTGCTGATCACTGGCCACGTTCTTAAACTGAGCTTGGATTACTTGAGTGAAAATCAGAACCCCCTAGATGGCTGAGAAGTTATCATCCTGAAAGTTGTAGGAATTATATGCAGTAACCAGTATATCCTGTTTCATCAATACCGTATGAAGAAGCAGACCAGGGCACAATCAAGAGACTTGTGCACTGCTGCAAATTTCATTTTTACTGTTGTGGTTTTCTCTCCCCCTCCCCAAATGTTAAGGTACCCACCTTTTCATCCCTTCAGGGTGGCCAAAAGAATACCACCCCTTTCCCCCTCCTCCTCCTGCTGCATCTCAAGGGTTAAGAAGAAATTCAAAATATACACCCCCCTAGACCTTGCTAACCCAGTGCTCTTGGAGACGCATACCCATCGGCTGAGCTAACTCTCCAACTCAGCCTGAGGAGAGGAATTGTTCTGCAGAAGTAGCCCATTGGCTGGTTGCTATGGAGACCGACATACCACAGTTCTGACCCTTGAGAGGTTTAGCACTCGGCGCAGCAAGGCTGCCAGCAGCTGGACTGCAGCTGTTGCTGGGTAAGATTCAGCCCGGTTGTAAGGGAGAATTCCCTCCTGCCACAAACAACTCAGCTTGGGCTGCCAGCAAAGACAAGCCTGCCTTTGATTGAGATGAATTAATATTTGCTTAAGGCCGGGGCTGTTGTCACTGTGCAAAACAAGTTGTACAAGGCCGCGGCATCCATCCTGCATGGGAGACCTTAGCAATCGTAAACGTGGAGAGAGGTGACTGAATGGGGGTCTCTTGAATTGGACAAGTGTGAAGATGGGCTGCACACATTGAGCCATTTATTATAGGTGACCTTGATACGTAGGATCTAGCGCTGAACCCCAAAGACCTGTCATACTCAGACACAGACACATGCATAGTAATGCACAACAGCCGAGGGAGGGCATCTCTTCCCAACACGTGCACTGAGAAAAGCAAATCAGAAGAGCAAAGGCATTTGCCATCCAAGGCAACAGACCTAAACAGGAGTCTTTTTCTGCAAACGATCCTCTCTAATAATGCATTGGCTAATGCCAGGGGTGAAATCTAAAAATTTTCCTACCGATTCTGTGGGTGTGGCTTATTTTGTGGGCGTGGCTTAGAGGTCAGGTGACTGGGTGGGTGTGCTTTTACACTTTACACAGAACACAAAAAACTTTTACACTTTT
>JANHFT010002176.1:149499-159752 GCA_032467955.1 Pseudoxenodon macrops | reverse complement strand
TCTACAAAGAGGACCCTTGCGTAGGTCTTTGGAGATTCAAGATGTTGTAGGATGTAGTGCAAAGCCATATTAACAGCCTATTCGGAATTGGGCCACATGAGTGGGTGGTTGGAGCACACGCCTGCACATTCATGCGTGCAGGACTCAACTTGCATATGCGGCAGGCTGGCAGGCACACATGTGCACTGGCGCACTAGCCACTGTTCACTTGGGCCAGTTCCCCTCTTCCGGCCCCCAGTCGAACCACCAAGCCGCAGTTTGGGGATCACTGCTATAGATGACACATAGAATTGTTTTCTTTCCTTCTACAGTATATTTTGCTAAAATTCAACAGTAATTCATTTGATTTAGCCACTGCATTTTAAAATCCTATTAGAAAATGTTTTATAAATGTTTGTGTTGTTATTTCATTTAATTCAGTCCAACAATAAATAACTCTAAGCAGCTAATATACTTAACAGTATTACTCCTTTCTCTCTCCATTTTCCTTATAACAACAACTCTGTGAGGTGATTTGGTCTGAGAATGACTGGCCTAAAATCACTCAGTCGACTTTTAAGCTTAAGGTGAGGCTAGAAGTCACATTTACCTGGTTTCTAGCCTTGTGCCTTAACCACTAGATCAGACTAAACTCTAACTTTGAAGAATTTTGCACAATAGAATACAAATGTTCCAATAAAAGACTTATTTTATAGTTTTGATATGTCATGTGATAATCTTTGGTGTGTAACTTAGTTAATTATCAGGAAATGCCAGGAATATGTACCATTTAAAATTGCAGCAGTTCAAAGACTAGATTTATTATTATTTTTCAAAGTACAAATACAGTAGATAGAAATAGGGGATTCGGAGAAATCTATGATAAACATAAAAGGTGCACTTGACAAGCTACATAAAAAGAGCAAACGCTAGTATTAATTTTCACTATATAATCAGTTTCTTATATCTTAAAGGCTTCCAATGTAACATATATTCCAACATAACTTATAAATTATTTAAATACGGTACATATATTTATGAAACATTTATTATCTTCAATTTACAGTGTGATCATATGAAATGTCCTAGACTGGATCTACTCATTGAAACAAGAAAAATATCTTAGCAGAGAGATTATTCATTTCTTTAAAAGAAAGCTTCCAAGTTCAACAATGATGGATTACACCCATATCTCTCTTTAAATTGTCTTGTTGCATATATCCCTAAGGCAAAAAGTAACAGCATATGCTTAATGAAAAGCTTACAGAAACCAGTATTAAGATTTCTTGTGCCATCACCCAGTGTTGATTTAATTATCCTATTTTAACAGTATATCACACACTGTATTAGCCCTTGCCTATATACGGTCCTTGGCATCACCCACGTTTGCTTCTGTGAAAGTTTCAACTTTGCAAAATGAAGAACAATAAAAGAACTGTATGCAGATCTGAAGACTTCAACATGACATGCATGCACTGTTTATAAAAGCATCAGGTTCTTACAGCTACTATTGTGTGTCAGCTAAAAGTATTAAATGAAACTCCTCAGAAACTCTTGGATGTACGGCAGTCTTAATCACTAAGGACAAGCCTCTTTACAATATCCCAGAAGAGTAAATAATTATTAAAACTAATTTTAAATAAAAAGCATAAGTTTTTGTTAGTCTCCGTTCTCTATATTATTCTACAATATTTAGAATAATATAAAAAAGCTTTACATGCCCAGTAGAACTATAACATCTCCTACTATTTATCACAACCCAAAGCCAAATTATTTTCACAAGCAGGTTGAATCATTTTGCTACTTGATTTATTCTGGCACAGCTAAAATTTTGAAATTGAGAGTGTTAATATGTGGTCTCTGTTCCATCCTTAACATCCCTCTAATGAATGGAATGGCAACTCCAGAGATGTAAATTACATAATCTCAATTTGGCTAAGAGTGCTAATAATTCAACACAGCAGATCCAGAGGATGGTGTCCGGGGTTTTGCTAGTCTTCCAACTAAGTAAAATAGCAACTTATATGACACTGGCATTATTTGCATGGTCATCCTTCAAGTACAGATCGGAATAGTTTCAAAACAAAATGTTGGAGTGTTTATGGCAATCTAAGATTTATATATTGCTATCTGCCTTTAAAGCAAATATTTACCAAATGTTGAAATGCAAGAACAACCTAAATCCACACATAGAGATTCTCTCTTTCTCTCTCAACGGAGTGTATAAAGTCATTATCTTTTGTATTCGATGAGTGTTTAAAAAAGATACTTGAACTTCCTTTTGAGGCAGCAGTTGAAGTAATTTTAAGAGAATTAATATTTCACTGTAAAATGAAAGTCAGTTGTGACTGTTTAGCCACCATTAGTAATACTTCACTTGTTATTACTGCTACTTGTTTATCATTACATAGGCTGAAACTTACTTGACCTTAACTAAAGTGAACTTTCTGGATGATTAAGAAAGTGATTAACTAATTCCAGTGTATCACTAGCCATAATATTGTTAGAACTTATGAAATGCCTATACACTACTTTACCAATATATATATTATTATACACAGAAGATAATAAGAACCTCCTTCAACTTAAAACTCCAAAGGAAACCTAAAAGACCCAAAACAATGAGCCCAGGGCCATTCCTGTTGCTGCCCCAGCCAACATGCCCAATGCCAGGTCTCCATCAGTATCTCGGTAACGTTCTCGAATGATGACATGGTTTGCAGGAACAGGGCCATAGGGACCTGAAGAGAGAGAAAAAAAGAGACATCAATGAACTAAACTTGAAATCACTCCTTTTCTGTTTATTTTTGTATTGTTCTAGCACAAGGAATGTTAGCTCTCCATAAAACTGGACACTCAACACATTCTGGGTTAAACCTTATCATGAAATAATAAAAGATGTTTTGTAATGAATATCAACTAGAAAATCTTCACTTTAATAGCAAAGAGCATTAGAGAACATACCCAATGTTCTCTAACTTATTCACATATGTACAAAAAACTGGTAAATGAAGAAGCAGAGTAAAAGACTTAATCATTTGGAACAACAGGGAACATATGTAAGGTTGTTGTTTTTGGATTATAGCTCTGCCTTTAACACCATTCTACCCAACAGGTTGTTTCTTAAAATGTCCAATTTGGGTATAAATCAGAGGATTTGTTTGTGGATAAAGGATTTTATAACATTTCAATAGTCAATTGCTCATTAAAAAACCAATAACCCTAAAATAAGACTTTTATGCTTCTTAATAGTAATTCAACTATTTTGCTTAGTCTTGTCTAATTTAAAACAAGCGAGGGGGAGGGGTTACAGTTTTGGATTGCAAAAAGATTACTTGCCCCTAATGTAGCATAAAAACTACTTGTACATAATTTGTACATTAAAAATGACTCTAAACTTTGAATCAGATCAAGATAAAAATAAAAAGAACAAATACCTTGGTTTGGGTATTGGTAAGGTATAGCATATGTCTGTCCATTAGAAGTGTAGATGATCTGAGTTCCTGGATATGCACCATTGTATTGTGGGTAACCATAAACCTAAGGGAATTATAGTCATGTTAGAAGCATTTGTGAAAGAAATGGTGAGAATGAATGTAGACAATTACAAAACACTTATTTACTAGAAAGTCAAACAGTTTAGTTTGTTCCCCAGCACCACTTTTACCTTCTCAGGATACTCTCTCTGTCATTAGCTATCTATGCATCTTTTGTTTTTTTTTCACAGAAAGACTACCATTCAATTTAATGTAATTAAGAATGCTTTCAGGATCTAATGGGGATCAGATTAATCCTTAGAAACAAACGGTAAACTTGAAATAAATACTTTGCACACCTTAATTTTGTATTTATTTGCTTTCAGTCAAAATAATCAAATGGACAGGAAAGGAAAGGGAGAGTTATATCCATCGGTGCCCACAAGTGTCCGGGCAGGATCCCAGGACTAGGAAGCGACAAGCTATGCTTTAATTAGGAGTGGGGACATAATGCATCTGTATGAAAAAAATAAATAATACTTTCTAACAGTCCAGCTTCAAGAGATTCTTTCAGCAAGTTTAATGCATGATGATATAACACATATCAATTACTACCATTTTAAATTACTACCATTTACACATTTGATTTGATGTACCTCAGGTGATGGTGTTGCATAAGCTGTATATGGAGGGGGTGCTGAAGAAATTGCATTGTCATCATACATCACTTCAGAAGCAATATAAGCCTGGACACATAAAAATACAGCAAAAGTTGGTCATGTTATTAATGACAACTACAACTAAGCACATCAAATAAAGGCAAAGAAACTAATTTATTTTGCATAAAGAGGGTATTCATTGAAAAAGACAAAGATAGGGGTTTCCCCCCCAAACAATGTTTCCAACTAATAGCTAGATAGTTTAATATCTATTATGCATACTATACAAATTAAGCCTCTCAGTTTTGCTTTCTATTTAATATCAGAAAGATGACAAATGAAAACAGTGCATACAAAATAACACTGATTAGGCTGGCCAATAGTTGTGGTAATAAAATTAATCCTGTGACTACACAACAGACTTCTTAGAAAAAAAGAAAAAATAACTTCAAAATTCTAGGTGTCTTTAATTACTTAATTCTTTCAGCAGTTGAGAAATACCACAATGAATGGCACTGCGCAGGAAATTATTTTCAAGAGCCCACTCTACTATTCAGATAAGTACCATGAGAATGAGAATAAGAACCCCAATCAGGAGTCCCACCAAGCTTTGAAAAATTGTTTTGTTATTCAAAAACAACTTGATTTTTGTTGGCTTTCTGCAGGTAGTGACTGAATCCTTTGTTTGTTTTTAAAGTATTACACAAGCACTATTTATTAAAAAAAAGGCTCTTGCTATGTTGCTCTCCCCACGGCTATTTCTTTCCTTCTTTTCACATCTGCAAACAAAATTGTGGCTCTTTACAAAACAAGTTGTTATTTTACAAACCTCCCAGGCAACTGATTCTGAAGTCTTCTTGCATAATCCTAGTGCTCCTTTCAAGTGTATAGGTCAGGATTACAGGTCCTACCACCTCATCCAGCAAAGGGACAGGATTTGTAATCCAACAAACCTTGAGTACACCAGTCACCAAAGCTGCTTGAATTGGTAGAATAGATCTGTTCATGAGCTTAACTCTGCCTCCACTGTCTTGAATATTCCCCAAGGATATTTATTTTACATTCATGAGCATGAAAGGGGAAGAGAAAATACTTCTTTTAAAAATTCTCCATAGTTTAACTTTGGAAAACTAAATAGTTGTCCATGTATGGAATGTTCGCTTTTTCTTTTATCCCTGAAATCTTATGTTTTATTATACATATACAGGTGAGTTGGTTTGCAGATTCTGCTCTTATTTCCATTTAAATAATCCCTTTTAATCACAATCTGTTACAAACTTGATAAAAAGTGGTAAGCAGCATCATGTTCTATTGTTTATTTCCCCCTCAGATTGGGCTACTCAATAAATAACAATGTCAAATGTGGCATTGATCCTAGCAATTTGCCAATAGTCTGGTTTTCTTCAAAGACACAATGCATTGTCAACTAAGATTGCTCAGATATTGCCCAGTGTGTTGCTTTTGAAAGACTTATACTTAGCCATACAGCTAATCTGCCATGCAAGTTCTTTGTTCAACAGCACCAAATGGAAAAGTGAGTTAATTGAGAGAGTTATTGTTTATCAACAAACAGCAAAGTGATCCAATACCATTGGTCCCAAAAGTTACTCTTGATGGGGTTGTGCTCTTCCTAAAGGATGGGCCCACAATTTGGAAATACTACCAGACTCCCAGTTAAAGCAAATGTGCTTTAAACAATAGTGGGAGCTTCTACCCAATATGAGTTGGTGTACCATTTAATGCCCTACCTCTGCCATGTCGTAGTATCAGTAGCTCAAACTTACTCATCATTTGACTGGATTACCAAAACACTTTATAGGTGGCTTGTCATTGGGAGTGACCCAGACACTATAAGTAATACAAAATGCAGCAACTCAATTACTACTGAAAGAATTCTCAGTACAGTTCCTGGATATCTCTAGCAAAGTCCTGCAAGAAAATGATCTATTCAGACATCTGGACAAGGTTTATTGAAGGTTCTTTCTCTTTATGGGGTTCAATTGGAATGAGAACCAAGTGATATATTTTCTCAGTACTGCTCCCCACATCCTCTGAAATACTCTCTTCTGGAAATAGAAGGTCTTAACCCTGCTTGCATTTTGCAAACAAATAAAACACTGTCTTGTTCAAGGAGGTTTTCTGCTTTCTTGGCCATTTGGTATGTTTAACTTTTGTTTTTTTTATCTTTGTACCGTATGTTTTATCTTGTAGTTTCCCAACTAAAACTCATTAAAATTGAGGCCTGATATACATATGGGGAAAGATAATAAATGTATTTATAAATTATTACATTTTTACAAATTACTAAAATATTAGTGACAATAAAGCTTGTAAACAGCCTAGAATTATATTACTGAAGTGGAATTAGATTCAAAACAAATAAATAGTTATGTCTCTCAGCACAGATTTTTTTTAAAAACTCACTTCATTTGTTCTGGCATCCTGAAGAGCAATTTTCCAAGCCCTAGAAGAAACATGAGCTAAGTAAAACACTAAAAGAAAACAATTCACTAGCAAAGATCAAATAATATATGCAACGTTAACAGTTATAAATGAACCATGGTCTAATAATAAACATTCAAATATTTGAATTATTTATATATTATAACAGTATATGAATATGGAATAATATCCAAAGTGAAACTCTATATGATATGTTCGGCATTCATTATAAAGTCTTATGACATCAGTAAAGACTGAGGCCACAATTTGTGCTGGGATGTGGCTTAACCATCTGAATCTGGTATATCAAACCACAGTGGAAGGGAGCATATATGTTAACTGTCCATATCTAGACCACTGTGACTCTATTCCAATGCATTAAAACCTCATGCTCTAAAGACTGAATGGTAGATTTAACAGTTCTGTAAAGCTTCTTTTCTTTGGTCACCAGATAATACATCTTTTAGAAAATTGTTAATTATGTAATATTAGGAAAACAAAACTAATATCACCCAAGTAATTTTGAGCATGGAACAGCCCATTATTTGGTAGTTTCAAGAATGAAATATGGGGGGAAATTATCTTGAAAGGAATTAAAGAAAACCAAGTGAAAGTAAAAAGACTGCAGAAAGTATTTTCGATTATCTCATTCATGTGTGTGTTGGGAGGTGATGTTTGTATGTCAGAGAGAAAGAGGGAGACTCTGGGAGACATATAATAAATATTAGATAAATACTGTATCGCTGCTCTCAGCAAACTATGATGCCTGAAGTGGCAGAGAACTAGAAGCAGTCCACTGAAAATAGTCCCTTCTCTCAAAAGCCCTCACCAATTTCAAGTTCCCCTTAAGATATATTTCATCTATTGGGACCTCAAGACTAAGAGCAGTCCTAAAAAAACAGAACCAAGCCATAATTGAGCTGACAACTGCTGCTTGCTTTGTTAGAGATGCCAATCATAGTGATGCCTCAGAGCAACCTCTGAGTTCACCTGTCACTGCCACTGTCACTCTGCTCCTTAGGTACCACAAGACATTAGGGCTGAGATCAAGGTTTCTATGGATGAACTCAGTATTTCCACTGTCACCTTTGAGAATATATAAAATGTGTTAGCTAGAAACGGAGAAGGGTTCTTTAACAATCTGCCTTTTCACCTCAAAAAGAGTTAGCATATTTTTCGCAGTATAAGATGCACCAAATGTAGCCCTTCCTACCCTTCAGCCATTTTAAGACCTGTTCCAGGCTTCAGGGATTGCCACAGACAATTGCTGCCTCCGTGTCTCACGTTTCTGGCTTCTGTGCCTCACGTTTTCAGCCTCCAAACGCTCCGTTTCAGACCTGCTCAAGGCTGTGAGGATCGCCAGAGTAGATCACTGCCGATCACCACCTCCGCGCATTGCATTTTTGTTTTTTCCACATCACATTTTTGGCGTCCGTGCATTGTGTTTTTGGCCGCTGCTGCCAAACCCTGCTGCCTGGAGCCACCCGAAAATCTGCAATGTGCAGAGGCCAAAAATGGGGCATGCGGAGGCTGAAAACATGATGTGCGGAGGCAGCAATGTGCTCTGGTGATCCATACAGCCTTGAAAGGATATGAAACGGAGTGTTCGGAGTCTGAAAGTGCGAGGCACAGAGGTGGTGATGGTCTGTGGCAATCCCTGCATCCTGGAACAGCCGATTGGGGGTATTTTGGAAGACTGAACTACCCACCAATCAGCTGCTCATGCTGAAGCAGGCTGCAATAATGTGCTGAAGCTGACCTGGCTGTTTGCTATTTGCTACAAGGACGCTAGTCAGATGAATACCGATGGATGCTGGTAGGCAGAGGCAAAAAGTTTTTTTCTTATTTTCCTCCCAAAAAACTAAGGTGCGACTTATACTCCAGAGCATTTTATACTCCAAAAAATATGGTAATCCTTTCCTAATAACCCATCACTCTGGTGACCAAGTTTCTATAAGAAAACATTTGCAGTATATGATTTGATATTCACCTTGAGGATTTAAGAGGATCATAACATAATCTAATTCACAGTAGCTACTTTTAAAATAACAAGAGTAAAAATTATGTAGTGATATTCTAATGGACAGAAAGAAACTTAAGCTTGTTTTGGCAGTAATGTGCTAATACATGGTAACCTTGAAAGAAGAAAGCAAATACACTCAATTGAATACTCAGGATAATCTAGCAAGGTTAATTTCCTGAACTTCAAGTAATCAGATAAAGTCAACAGGTCATGGAAAGTAAGATTAACATCTATATCTTCATGAAGAACAGTAATACATTTTAAAAATTATGTACAAGTGTACTTAGTTTCTGATAAGAAGATACATGGACAGATACAGGAAAGATAAAAAAAATAAAGAATTTTGAGGTTATTAAAAAGAGCAAACCAAAGAGACCAACATTTTGCAATTGGTACAATTGTTACTTTTTTACCTAATTCATATATGTACACAAATTACACCAAAAGATATTATGCAAATGTGAGCTACTTCCATTACGAAAGTTACTAAACTCCTAAATTTGAATCAAAGCACAAGAGGCAAATCATTCGAAACTCACAAGCAATCATCGGTACTTTCTGCACAGAGATTGAGCACCTTCCCATCACGGCAAATTATCTGCAGCAAGCAGTCTTTAGCTTTGCCCTCTGGAGGCTGAAAACCTGTCCAAAATAGAGATGTTTTTACACCTTGTGATGAAAAGTTAATAGTTCAAAATAAAAACCAAACTCTCAAAAAGCCAAACAGATGTTATTAAAATGCAAGGGGGGGGGAGTAGTTCCATTACCTCCTTCCTTTAACAATTGGTAAAAAAAATATGTATGTCACAACTTTTGATCACCTCTAATGTACTCTATTCTGATTGATTGGAAATAGTTCAAGTGTTGAAAATGCATGTTGAAAAAACTACCAGATCAAAAAATAAGGGAATATGTGAAAAGATAAAAACAACTTATCTTCTAGTTTAAGTCCATAAAATTATAAAGCTATTAAAAGTTCAGAAACTGCTAATGATGATAGTACTTGAGTTTTGGAAAAATAAATTGATTTGCCACATGAAACCTGTAATTGAGTATTGCATTCTTTTCATCATCCAGCTTTCTTAATTTTCTTTCTGAAAACTAGCAGTTTCTATATCTGTTACTGTGTTAATAAGTTAATAATACTGTGTCTGTTAATACATAATTTTCTTTTCTTTGGAGGCTTTCTAAATGTGGTTTTTGGGGAGTTTTTTGTTTTGTTTTTGCTATCCATTTCATGATGAAAATGAAAACATGAAAATTCACATCATGAGAAAGGCAGGGCTAGATGATCATGGCATCCAGCCCTCTCAATTCCTGTCAAATAGATGAAGAAGAAATGGAGGTAGTGACAGGTTTTATTTTCCTGGGATCCAAGATCATCACAGATGGGGATTGCAGCCAAGAAATTAAAAGACGCTTACTCCTGGGGAGAAAAGCTATGGCAAATCTAGATAGCATACTAAAAAGCAGAGATATCACTCTGCCAACAAAAGTGTGTATAGTCAAAGCTATTGTTTTCCCAGTTGCAATGTATGGCTGTGAAAGTTGGACCATAAGAAAGACTGAGCACCAAAGAATTGAAGCCTTTGAACTATGGTGCTGGAGAAGACTCCTGTGAGTCCCTTGGACTGCAAGGCAATCAAACCGGTCAGTCCTAGAGGAGATCAACCC
>JANHFT010002176.1:138341-149399 GCA_032467955.1 Pseudoxenodon macrops | reverse complement strand
TCCTAGAGGAGATCAACCCTGACTGCTCTTTAGAAGACCAGATCCTGAAGATGAAACTCAAATACTTTGGCCACCTAGTGAGAAGAAAGGACTCACTGGAGAAGAGCCTAATATTGGGAAAGATTAAGGGCAAAAGAAGAAGGGGAAGACAGAGAATGAGGTGACTGAATGGAGTCACTGAAGCAGTAGGCGTGACCTTAAATGAGTTGACATCCAGAGGATAGTAGAGAACAGGAAAGCCTGGAGGAACGTTGTCCATAGGATCGCGATGGGTCAAACACGACTTTGCAACTAACAACAACAATCCATTTTCAGTGCTAACTTTTTGTTTGCCTAATTCTTCTAATACAGAGAGAAAAGAAAAATGCTGCATTGTTGGAAGTTCAGTAGCTGCCATTTCCAATTGTCATAAACATTAAAAACATTTTAAGATATATTTGGAGGAGATGACCTGACAATATTCAATCAATAACTTATTGTCTCAATAATATATACTTTTCATACATCAATCAAGCTTTTATAAGCAAACCAAGAATTAATGTAGGAGATGACCAGACTGAGACCAAGGGAGGGGTCAAACACATCATCAGTCATGAGTCCCTTCGCATCCACAAGAGATTTAAGTCCATCCCACCTTGAATTCCTTCTCCTACTAATTTCTCTTTGCCGTTGAACTTTCTGGATCTCCTGATTTTCTTGGCACTTCACAATTAAAATGGGGAAAATATTTGTTTTTTCAAGTTACGTATCTTTCATTAGCCAAAGCAAAATCCAGAAGGCATGTCAACAAATATAAGAAATATGTACAATTTGTTTGCTTTATATAGGTAGTCCTCAATTTACAACCACAAATGGAACCAGTGAAGCAGTTGTTTAGCAAGACTCTCACATGACTGCTTTGCTAAATAACCTCAATTCCAGCTCTCTCAGTTGCAGTCATTAAGCAATCTCCCAGATCATGTAAGCAGACAGAGTGAAAGAGCTGCCTGTCAAGTTCAGTTCTCTTCCATACACAGAAAAGCAGTCCTACGAAGGGTTGCAGGAACATAGCTCAGATCTTTGGGATCTACCCATCACTTCTGCAGCAATCAAGAGGCATTCCCTCTCCCTTAGCAGGCAGTCCTTTCGCTCTTGAAGAGCTGCTTGAGAGAGGTGGGGGGGAATCTCGGCAAAAGGAGCTAGGATTCCCTCCAGGCCAAGATTACACACACTTACACACACACACACACACATACACACACAATGTTGGTTCCCTAATAAAAGAAGAAATATCTCCCCTGAGAGAATCCAAAATGGAAGCTCATAGTACAAAACAAAACAAAATTTAAATCATAACTTGACTTTCAAGTTCACATTTAAACTTGAGATACAATATGGACAACCATTTGACTCAAAATAATTTCCAAATTCACAAAGGAGGAGTTACCTACACAAGCCCTTCCCAGTGTAGCCATCTTCCAAATGTGTTCACTTTAACTGCAGAATCCTCAACATTTCCCCAGGATCTGACAAAGTTGGAATTAGAGCGTGTCACTTCCTCAGATGTATCTGAAATTTGCCAGTATGGAATTTCCACTCACCAGTTCTAGTCCTATCCTCTACAATAGCAGGAAACAAGCCTGTTCTATCTCCTGTGGAGCACTGTTTCATATATTCCTTATTTTTTTCTTGTCTAAGTAAACACACCATGCAGTTTTTCAACTCTTTTAAGCAGAAGGCAGCAAAGAAGAGTTGGGCAGTTATCATCCACCTCATATAACACGATTCTGTTCCCAAGTGGGCAAAACAATTGCTTTAATGATCATTACATATGTTCCTTTAATTATGAAATATGTAAGCTGAAACTTCCAACATCCTGTCTTCTCTTGTGAAATAAAAACCAACTAATCAAAGACAAGTATAGAAATTCTATCATTAGAAAAATAAAGGGACTTGTTATCACTGCCAGAAAACCAATTATTAGAACACTAAAATCCTATCCAAGCCTACATAAGGAATAACTCCCACTAAATCAATAAAGACTACTATTTTGTGTACTCTTTCTCTCTCTCTCTCTCTCTCTCACACACACACAGAAAAACAGCCATCACTGACCACCATTTAAAACAATTTATCTGCATTCAATAATGTAATTAGTTTTAAACCTACACCATTAATACCATTATTACAAGTACATTAAGTTCTCTTAGATATATAAAAGGGTGGGCAGCAGACATAAGCATGTGAATGGAAATGGAAAGTAATATAAAAAGCACATACTCACCTCGGCATTCATTTCCCCCTCTGATGTTGATACAGTCAATTTTCATGTGAACTCTATCTTCTAGATCATGCCTATGTTGGTCGTCATAAAACAATAAATGGCCATCAGACCACAAATCAAACCAATTTTTCTTCCAGCGTCGTAATATAGTACCTAAAGAAATACATATAGAATAATGGAAGATGAAGACAAGTGAGCAATATGCAAACCCAACTTGTAACTTATTTGTCTTGTGTATAGGCTTTGTATAGGTTTATCCTTTTAAGCCACCCAGCCATTAAATAAGTAAGTAAAAAAGAACTGGGTATGTTTACTTTAACAAAGAGAAGGACTAGAAGTGACATGACAGCAGTCTTCCAATACTTAAGGGCTGTCACAAGAAAAGGGGGTCAATGTATTTCCCAAAGCCCACCCCCCCAAGACAGGACAATGAGTAACAGATGGAACTCCAACATGGAACTAAGGATAATTTTTCTAACAATTAGAACAATTCATCAATAGAATGGCTTGCTTCCATGAAGATTTTTAAGAAGAGACTGGACAAACATTTGTCTGAAATGGTATAAAGTCTTCTGTCTAAGTAGGGAGCTGGACTAGAAGATCTCCAAAGGTACCTTCCAACTCTATTATTCCATTATTCTATTATTTGTTACACTGAATAAACTAAAATCGCATTCTACAATGCTTTAAGAAAAAAATTATTTTCCTTTGAAAAAGGTTTAAGAATTCATTACCTAGGGATATAGGAATGATTACCAGCCATTAATATTGTAATTTTTAAAAGAAGATTAAAAATGTTCATGGAAGGTGAGGCTATCCCTGGCTTAGTCCATGCAGCCACCAAGACTATTACCAAGCAGCACTTTTTGAATCCAAGCAGCACTACTTTGGAAAGGATATATCCAATCCATATTCTCCTACTATGTTGTCCACATCTCCAGAATTCCCAACCCTTTCCCAATGGAAACCATAGGAGTTGTATCTTAAAAAATTAAATCATGGCAACTGGACCAAAGTTTGTTAAAACTGAGATATTTCATTACTCATCCAAGTAACTAGTTCAGTCAAAATGAGAAATGTAAGTTAGGCAGATAGTCATTGGGATGTATTAACTCTTGCCATGCCAACTGCAGGGCTTTCTCCCCAAAATGTATTGCAAATATAAATGAAAACTCCAAAAGCCTGGATGATTGAGTCTCCATTTACAAAGGAGTTATAGCTCTGCAGATCTGGGGATCGCTCTGCTTGGAATAGCTATTTAATCCCTTTCTCCCCACTATGACAGTTCTTCCCCACTACCATCACCATTGTAAATTGCCCTGTGGGAAGAAAAAGACTTACTGATGGAAGGGGAGGTCCAGATTGGGAGAAAAGGGAGAGTCCTTGCATAGAGAATGCTGTCTGCAGACTTTTTAAAACAAACAATATGAAGTGATCCAATCATTATGTCTTAATATCAAACTATTTGGCCCCAAAGCAAAGAGTGGGGAATGGAATCCATTACTTACTTTGTCGCAGCAGCCATCCACTTTTCACCAACGCCATCACCAATCTCTAGAGCAAAAAAAATATGATAGACTTCTGAGATATACCAAAACATAGCAGCAATGAAGAACATGCATCAATATAACAATTCTCAAAGGGAATCTCAATTCTGGAAGTTATTAACATATGTAAAAGATGCAAAATTCGTTAAAGTTTATATAAAATGCATTCTTCTCTCCTCGTGGTGATAAGCTAAAAGAATAAATAATTGATATTATTTTGGCCATTTATTCCTTATTTTTATTCCACCATTATTATTTTTTATAAATAACTCAAGGAAGCAACATAACCAATATTTCTTCCTCCTCCTATTTCCCCACAACCACCACCCAGTGTGGTGGGTTGGGCTGGGAGAAAGCAACTGGACCAAAGTCTACCAGCCAGCTTTCATGACTAATGCAGAATGAGAACTCAGGGTCTCCTGGTTTCTAGCCTGCTGCCTTAATCACTAGATCAAACTGGCTCTTGTCCATATTTTTAATTGTAAATAAACTGAACTGTCCATACCTTCTAAGGATCTCTATAATCCCTTAAATGTTTTCAGGACATTTTTATTAGGAGGCTATTTAAGAAAGTAAAATATCATACAACATGAAGGACTTTCTGCTTCTGAGAAATGAGCAGTTAATATTCAGTGTTGAATGTATGTGCACCTGCCTTTCCTTCCATTATTTCCTGTTAATTATTTAAACAGAACAGCTAGAGAACCTGCACCATAACTGACTTGCCAAGCACCACCTGGGCATGGCAGACCAAACTAGCCTAGATGTTACTTAATGTTATAATATATTAAATATATTAATCAATTACCTATATATGCAAGTTAATTTAATCCATGTACCTATGTTCAAATTTTTGAAATCAATTTAGAAACTGAAATTAATTTAAAACTGAAATCAACTTGGAAACTAATAAATATGCCAAATTTTGGTTTTCAACTCCTGGCAATTGCTTGGATTAGTGCCTATAGTTTTCTTGACAAAGTTTTTCAACTTTTGCCTTTGCCTGCTTGAGAAACTCATTGGCTAAATGTCCCCCAGCTCACTTTGTGCCTAAGGTGTAACTAACAGGCCAATCTCCTACTCCTCTTAACCACTATACCAAACTGGCTTTAAACAACCATCAATACTGGGCAATAAAGTTATATCAGGCTTAATTCTATGGTTAATGCAGAGGTGGGAGTTGGTAGATTTTATTATTTTCCTTTTCAACCATCCTCAATTTTCCATTCAGCCCAGAAATATATTTGTTAAAAACAATTCTGCCCCTGCTTTGAGGGCAAATTCAACTGATAAGCAGCAAAAGCCCAAGAAATAAGTAGAAGAAAGGTAAACCACACCTGTATTTGCTAATACAAAATTACATCTGCAACCTGAAAAATTATCATCAGTAAAGAAACTCCCAATGCAATTTTTCTCAAACTGATGGAACAGGATTTGTTTGTTTTTTGTCCAGATTCTCACAGCTGCTTTGGAAGCTCTTCCCAATTATCTCCACGTGTTTATTGTGTTGGGAAACAGAAGTAGCATGAAAAAGCTAATCTGCATTTTAAATACCCCTTTTAAGAAGTTGCATATCTCTAGTATATTCTGTGTAAAAGGTTTGCCCTACAATTGAATCATGTTCAATCATATTACTGGCATAAGCTGTTTAAAACAAGATTTAGAACAGTAATATTCTTGGAATTTCTTTCAGATATCAATACAAATATATTGACCACTCCGTTAAACTTTAACTCATAAAAATTGACAGATATTACTGGTTTGATCTTAGTGAATTAAAAATTATATATAGGTAAACTGAATATATAGTTCATCCTAGCAATGAATATTTCTAAATTACTGTATGGACCCATGAAAATTGAGACAATACATTTTTATCCATTTGAGATGGATACTGCACTATTCAAAATAAATCACTTTACTAGAAACAAATGCTAACTTTCTATCAGTACCACTGAATGCTAAATGATTAATTTCATAATTACTTTATTTCAGGCTTGCTTCTTCCAGTTGTTTCAAGATCACAAATATAATTATCACAAACTATTATTAAGCAAAATGTTTTTACTGTCTAATAAAAGACAGCATACAATATAACTATAAAGCCATCCTAATATATTGACTAGTGTTAATGGGAATCGTAATCAATGTATCTGGAAAAAATATCACATTTATTTTTATAGATATCAGTAATAATTTCCTAATCTTTGTTTCATCAGATTTCAAAGAGAATCTTACATCTCATTGTGCTGTACTTTTTCTTAAGGGCAAAGCACAAAGGAAGTGACAGCATCCTTTAAAAACAAGCAATTCCCGACTCTCTTGTCTTAAAGCAGGATTTTTAAATCTTGGACATGCCAGTAACATCAAGCAAAAACTTGAACAAGCAAGCATTTTTTTTCTATGACAGCCTAATGTTTATATTGCGCAGTTCTTAAGAAACAAATCAGCTCATCATTACAGTCTTGAATTACCTTCTACGGCAATTCAGAAATTACTTCCCCTTAAGAGTTTAAAATTCTATACGGGTGAAAAATATGGTTTTAAAACCTGCAATCCCTCCCTTCCCTCTCCTAAAAAGGCTACGCTGAACTGCCATTAAACCATCTTCCCTTTCCTGATTTGAAACTCCTTCTTTTCTCTAGCATGAAGATGGGGTAAAATTTTAAATAAGCGATTCAGATTCCATGAACCCGTTACAGCTCGAAGGATTACCAAACGCGGTGGCGTGACCTCGTTGGATTTGTCTCTGCCTCCTCTAGACGAGTTGCAGACGGGGATGGTGGTGGTGGTGGTGGTGGTAGCCAGCCGCTCTCCCACCCCACCGCCGTAGTACGGCTTTCTCTCGGTCCTCCCCCTCCACACAAAGCGCACCACCGCCCATCACCCGGCTGTCTGTCTGGAAAAACACGACCTCCAGCGCAGCTAAACTTCGAGCCCTAAAAAGTTACCCCTGATTCTTTTTGTCCCTAGAAGCAATTACCCACTTCAACGAGAAGAAGGGGCAAAAGGGACTTTACTGACCTGTTACACTTTCCAAAGAGCGCACAACTCCTAGAATTCCGGCTTTCGTTCTTCCTTGTTGCCGAGAAATGGAAAAGCTTCCACGGCACCGCCTCCCAAACGCCCAGGCCTCTCTCGTCAGATGCGTCCTGTGATCGTTTGCGTCACTTAATACAGCTGCACATGCTCACAACTGTAGGTGGGAATTGTAGTTTCCCAAAGCAAAGAGAAGGAAGGTGACACACATGCCGTTATTTAATTGTGCAATGTAGTATTATCATGTTGCAATGATACAGGGTGCGTGTTTATGGGGAGATACCTGTGGAACCATCTGCACAGTTTCTCAAACTCAGCAACTTTAAAATCTGTGGACTTACAACTCTCAAAAGTCCTAGTCAGCATCGATGGAGAATTCTGGGAGCAGAAGTCCGTACATCTTAAAATTGCCAAGTTTGAGAAATACTGCTCTGCAACCGTTCCCTGCCAAACCCTTATTCCTACCTCAACTGAAGTGGAACAAACTATGCTAAAAAGAGATTATAACAATTATCTGCTAAGGCAGAGGTCCTCAAAACTTTTTAAACGGGGGGGCCAATTCACGGTCCCTCAGACTATTGGGAGGCCGGCCTGAGGTGGCTAGGTCATGTGGCTAGGTAGGCGTGCGAATTTAACAGTACATTAAACAACGCACACAAATTAAACTTTAATTTGCTCCTGGGGGTGCTTTATTTGCTTTTGTTTGCAAGTTGTTCTTTTGGTTGACTTTTCTTTTTACTAGATCATTTTTTAGTTGTTTAGGAGCCTAGTGGTCCATTTCAGAAAACTCAGTTTTGCAGCAATTCTTCTCAGCCCCAAGGAGTTTGAGAAATCTGTCTCTGTCTGTCTCTTTCTCTCTCTCTCTCTTTCTGTCTCCCTCTGTCTCTCTCTCTCTTTCTCTATCTTCTGGAGGTGAGATAGGTGAAAAACAGGCCATTTGTGCCTATTTTTCGGCCTCCTGGTGTATCAGTGCACTCCGTTTTTCACCTCCCCCGCCTTCAACAGCATTCTGCAAGGCAAAACCAGGCAAAAATGGGCAGTTTTTGGCCTCCTAGGGCGTCTGTGCACCCCATTTTTCACCTCCCCTGCCTCCAGAATATGTGTGCAGGCCAAAATTATTGGCCTTACCTTTCAGTTCCAGCCCGTGGGGCTAGCCAAGGTAAGTCCTGTGTTCGGCTGAACGGTGAGTGGGTCGATGTAGGCGGGGCAGCCTTGTGGTCCTGCATGGGCCAAATTAATGGCTTCGGTGGGCCGCATGTGGCCCCTGAGCCGTAGTTTGAGGACCCATGTGCTAAGGGATAGTGCCAGAAGGCTATATGTAGCTCTTGAATCATGGGCTAAGTCCCCAAAATGAAGGATGCCCAAAGTAAATACAGATCAGTAGTGCTCTCTTTTGTTAATTTAATGAGTGGCAGAAATATGTGTTAGGGAAAAAGTAATAATATTATGAAAAATTAATTGTAAATTATTAAAATGATTAAAGAAAAATGTAAAACTTTCACATAAACAGTTTCTTGTGATAGCAATGAGGGTTGGAGAAAATACTTCTACAGCACTGTTACAATCAAGGGCAGTGAATTAAAAATTTGTAGAATCATATAAGAGAAAGTGAGTGTGCTGAGCATAATATGCAGTGATTTAACGGCTTGCTGTTGTTTGGACATGCTTGGAAATATTAAGGTCCTAAGATGTATAACAGTACAACTATACAGATCAGTGAATGTGTAAAAAATATGAAATTGGGCAATAATTACAATATTAGTATATCATACAAAAAAGCATTCAAATAGGAATCTACATTAAAATAACATTTGCAGCAACAGCCCAACCGGGGTTGGACTAGAAGACTTCCAAGGTCCCTTCCAACTCTGTTATTCTAAATTCTAAATCCCTAGTTGTTCCAAAATTGTATTAACATCAATAGGTGGAGGAACAGAATGTTATTTCTTCAACTACCATGATAGACTTTTTTTGCCAATGTTAGCCCCAGAAAAAGTTCTTCTGAAGATCTGAAGTAATATACACTTCTGATGTAGTCAATCCTGTCAAACATGAGCCAGCAGTGTGCAGCGGCCAAAAAAGCCAATACAATCCTAAACTGCATTAATAGGGGGATACAATCTAGATCTAGGGATGTATTAATACCACTCTACAAAGCCTTAATTAGATCACACCTGAAGTACTGCATCAAGTTTTGGTCACCACACTACAAAAAAGATGTTGAGACTCTATAAAAAATGCAGAGGAGAGCAACCAGGATGGTTAGGGGACTGGAAACTAAAATATATAAAGAACGGTTGCAGGAACTGGGCCTGGCTAGTCTAGCAAAGAGAAGGACCAGGGGAGACATGATAGCAGTGTTCCAGTATTTGAGAGGCTGCCACAGAGAGGAGAGAGTCAAGCTATTTACGAAAGCATCTGAAGGACAGACAATGAATAATGGATGGAAACTGACAAAGGAGAGATTCAACCTGGAAATAAGGAGGAACTTTCTGACTGACAGCTTGCCTTCGGAGGTTGTGAGAGCTCCAACACTTGAAACATTCAAGAAGAGACTGGACTGCAATTTGTCAAAAATGAAGTAGGTCTCCTGTTTGAGCGGGGGTTGGACTAGATGACCTACAAGGTCCCTTCCATCTGTCTTCAATCAATGTGTCTCTTGAAGAGATTTTTATGGTACACTATTTTTTACCTTATATGCTGCCCATCTCGCTTAGTTAATATTAAGCAATATATTAAACAATAAATATTAACATTAAAACTCAATTAAATTGCTGCTGTTTAAGAAAGCTATCATCCAACAAACATATAAATGTTAGCTATTAAATACACCTATCTGCAGTCATCTATGCCTATAATAGCTATAACTACTTCTATATACAGCTATCAACAAGCCACACAGGTAGATAAAATTAGAAGCAAATCTACTTGAATTTCATGTAGGAAACTGATAATCACATGAATTAATGCATTGACATCATTGATTTATTGGCCAGAACATAATATTCTGTTGTACCTGGAGGCAATGTTATTTGTCTCTGGAAAGCCCAGGGACTAATGGATGTCTTTCCATGCAGACAATTATATTTGGAGATAACATTTTAGGCAAAGCAGCATACATATTCAGTTTAGGAACTTAGTAGACTGCCTTTGGAAGGCTGAATGTTAACACTGTCTCAGTACAAGATTGCCTGTGGATGATGAAAATGTGAGTGCCACATCACATTTATTCCCTCTTCTGGTTGCAAACACTTACTATATTGATTGACAAGGATAAATATGAAGGGCAGTACTAAGTCAGGCTGTTTTATTACATCAAGCATGATAGCTGATTCCTATAAAAGGAAGCAGCAGTACTGTACTAACTAACTTAAATGTCTACTCATGTTAAGTTCAAGACTTCAGAATCATTCTTCCACATGTTTTTAATGTGCACATTTTACTTTTAGCTAGTTCATCTTATTGATTAATAATAGGTGAGCTATGGAGCTGGAACATTTCAATTTTATTTCAGTTTTGCTGGAAGTAAAATACTATTACACCCTGCTCTATCAAATAAGAGACATATTTTTGTGCAGCCTTTATTGAGATTCTTGCTTCATGCATATTTTATTTTAAAATGTGTTCTAGGTTAGAGAAATTTAACGTGGTTTTTCTACATTGCAACAGAATATTGCAATTGTTTCTGATAAGGTAACAACAATTTGTGTAACAGTGACTATAATGGGTTAACAACTAATCAAATTTTGTTATACATAGGTGGCAATGCATTACATTGTACAATGTTTATAGCCAATGTTCTGGATGTATATTTTTGTAGTTGATCTTCAACAGTTAATCTTCAAAGCAATGGATTTATCTATTCACTGATGATGTTACCTAGTTAGGATAATGAAACGTTTGCAAGAAAACAAGCAAGCTCAGAGCACCAAGGACCCCCTCATTTATCTATTTAGCTAACTAGGGATTCCTAACTACTTTACTTAAAATTTCCTGAACGAGATACTAAACTAACGGATCCCGGCAAAAAGTGAATTTTAAGGTCATGATATGACTTCTGTATATATATAAACAACCCTTTAAAGAACCTCCAGTCTCTTGGACTCTTATTACAATGTGCATCTAATTGTGCATAAAATTATGGGCCAAATTATCGTGACCATGAGTAATTTATTATACAGGAGCGATTCTCAAATCTAAATTCGAAGT
>JANHFT010002176.1:117546-135706 GCA_032467955.1 Pseudoxenodon macrops | reverse complement strand
TGGATTGTGGGGGGGGGGAAAGGGGGGGGGACGACAAGCAGTTTTTGATACTAAGCTGGGAGGTGAGGCAGCAGAACAGTTACTTGGAGGTAGAATAAACCCTGATTCCTTAGCCTGGGTTATTGGGAACAATTGAATCTAATCTGGATTTCAGTGTTGACAAAAAAAATTGCATAACAATTAAAATACATTTGTATTCAAATGTGTACTTTTGTATGTTTGTTGAGAGTCAAAAGCATGCTCCCTATATGTTGGGTGTACTAAACTTGAAGTATAGGTGCTTCAACTCTAATCTGTTTTATAGAGTTCTGACATTTTTACATTACCTTTTTGAACTAGTTCATAAGCATTTCAACTGGCCTGAGCCCACCTGGATAAAATACGAATCTATGTATTTTATTTCTAGGTGTTTTTACCCAGAATGTGGATATATTCTAGTCCTTTATTCGAATGACTTACAGGAGGAAAAAAAGTGTATCTTTCTGAAAATATAGCTTGAAATATCTTAACTTAGGTCTTTATTTAAAATTAAAATCATGAGCAAGTTATAAAATTGTGCAATCTATTTCATCGTAAAACAGTGAATTCACATGTTCCATTTATTCAACTTCATCCATAGATGTAAAGTGAAGAATGTATAAGTAACTGATTAGATTGCTATAAGTGTTGGCATTCTAGTTCACTATCAAAATAGCTGATAAAATGAATTTTGTAGCTGATTAAGGTTAATATTAAACTACTGGCAGTTACTAGAAATTAAAATTAATGATTGTACTTCTACATAAGACATACACATGATTTCTTGTCCAGTTGCTTGATCAATTGAACTATAAACATTCAATATTATGTTTACACATTGTATGAAACAAAAGTAGTTGATACACTGACCTAAATTATGGTTTTATGGCCAATAGAACAGTCATCAAAACTTTCTCCCTGTTTCTCTGTTTTAATGTACAAAGATCATTGAAGAAAAATAATGAGTTGATTCATTTGTAGTTAAAATGCAGAACACCAAAATTATTTTTATATACTTAAATAAGTGTGAATGAGACTGGTAACTTAGTTCCAAAAGTCTTGGGGTACCAGAGAATTAACTTACCAGGGTTTGACTGTGGGTAGCTGAAGTGCCGTTTTTCATGGCTTGGCACTTAAGGCCATCTGTATTATTAAACACTTGAATGAATGGCTCTTGAGAGGCACAGAATAAACAAGATAAGACTTTGGACAGTTTTGATCCATTATATGTGGTCTCTGTCATAGAGGTTTTCTCAGGGTTCTGTGTTGTCCTGTATAGTTTTTAATAGGACTGTAAAGCATTTGAAAGGAGCATCTTGGAGAGTACATTGATACAAGCTAAACTTCTTTCAGAAAGGTTAAAGAAACTATATTCTCTGGAATGATTGGAGCATTGAAGCAATTGTGTCATGTTACTGCACTCAGTGGGAAAGCTTTTGAAGCAGTTCAGCTGAGAATGTAGCTGCTTTAATGCTTCAAAGAGGGGCGTGCTTCACTCATGCTTGGCAACTTATTTTGCAAAGCACCTCTTTTAAATGTTTTGTGTAACATTTGCTTCTAAAAATAAATTAGCTGAGATAAGTTATGTGAATATTTTTAGTATCATTGTATATTGTTTGTAATTGAATTCTTGAGCAAGTGTTTAGAACTCTTTCTAAGTACAATGAAATTTGGAGTTATTTTCCAGCTAAAACTTCAACTGGAGAAAACATACTTAGTGTCTGTTAAATACACAGTAATTTGCATCAAAATTAATGCAATTCTTTGCCTTTGAAAGCTATGTGAAAACTTCTGCTAATGCAGCCTGGTGAATCAGATATGCTATAATTCACTGATTCAGTATTAGTTGTCTTAACTACTGTTAATTTTGTAAGAGATAACTCAGTGCTGTATTTGACTTGATAAATCCAACATCTCTTGATGGAGGAAGATTTTTTTTTGTCAACCTGTCTTTTGGCATTAGAAGTTGTTAATATCAGCTTGGTTTGATAGCTGGTAGGAATAGACTTTTTCCCCATTAAATAGTATGACTCAATTCCAAAATAGAAGCACAGTTGGTTTCCCTAATTGGAATACAGGCAGTCTTTGACTTACAATCACAGTTGAGCATAAAATGTCTGTTGCTAAGCTAAAGAGTTTTGTCTATATTACAACTTTTCTTTCCACAATTATTGAATCACTGCAGTTAAGTTGGTAACACAGTTATTAGTGAATCTGGCTTCCCAATGGCCTTTACTTGTCAGAAGGTCAAGGTGATCACATGACTCTAGGACACTGCAACTGTCATAAATATGAGTCAGTTGCCAAGTGTCTGAATTTTTAATGCATGACCATGGAGAAGCTGTAGTGGTTGTGAGTGTAAAAAATGGTCATAAGTCACTTTTAAAAATGCTGTTGTAAGTTTGAATAGTTACTAAAATGACTTGTAAACCAAGAACTACATGTATTGTATTTTTTTAATTAAAACCTATTTGTTCAAAATTTTATATAATTTATTTCATAATTTGTGCTGATGCCATATTGCTGAAGTACTAGAAATGTTTTTTCATAACAGAAATGGAGAAAATAGACACTATTGTAGGTTAAGGCTATATTGGTAGTTCTTAGCTGAGCCTGATTTCATAGTAAAGTTCATGGATTCATCTGAATGTTAAATTGATAATACGAAGCTAAATTTATCTTCTTACTGGCTACAATACTAATCATGTGTAAAAATTAGGCCCCATTACAGTGGAATTAATAATTAATTGTGTGTAACTATATTTTAAGATTCCAAGTCTGACTACGTACTTCTTTTGGCTCCTTTTGCTGAATTCTGAGTAAATCTGATAGTCACAAAAAAATTAAAAGGCGATTTATTTGTCTACTGTGGTAATAAAAGTGTAATGTACATTAACTAGTTTGAAATTTATTTTATACAGTATTTTTTTCATTTAATAACACAGCTTCTTGTTGAAATAAAAGAATGGATAGAAGTGTGTGTGTGATTAGCATAATTGAGAAAAGCAATATTCTTCTCTTAACGGATGAGCAGAAAGCTCCAAGTAGAACAGAAGTTCTCTAATTCCATAATACAAATGGATATATTAAGGATTATATTAACAGACAACGTTTCTAAAGAGCAGAGTATAAAATATTATGGTATACTAATTTTATGACTTACATATAGTATGTTAAGAATTAACTACGGTAATAAAATTTATTCCATGACAACTAAATCCAATTGGCTTTTGTGATTCTATAAAATTTAAATATTTCAGTAATATATTATCCATAACTAGGACAACTATATTAATATAGAGAGTTCTGTATTGGAATAGTAGTTATATTTCAAGTTAAGTTATATGATGTATATGGGCGCACACATGCTTTCCTGTGTCTTAAAAATGGTTTATGGCCAATAGTACAGTAGTATATAGTATCCATAATACTAAAAGAGTATTTTATAGCAACTGTAATCTTGCAGATTATAGGAATTGCTTACTTGTTGATGTCAAATGTACTTGTAAATATCCATCTTGTTTGCAATTTTAAGTTTACTAATTTATAAAAATATTTAATAAAATTCAGTACTTTGGACTCAGATATAGAAAGGTGCTTTGGAGCATGCTTGGAATTTATACAATACCTTTCTAGAACTTACTGAAGCATTTGCATGTTTTCTATAATTGGATGCTGAAGCACCAAAACAAGAAAAGTGTTTGGTGTAAGGAGTTGTAGAGAGTTACTACCGTACATGCTTTCCCAGTGAATAACTTTTTTGTTTTCAGTTATGAAGTCCTACAGAGCCCACATATTTATAATTAACCCTATATCTAAGTTGTCATAAGAGAGCAAGTCCTGTTGAAATCTGAGATTGAATAAATGTCAGTCTCAGAATTGCATTGTTAGAGATACCAACTAATCTACTTGATACATATAAAATTATTCAAATATCAGTATTTTCACAATCATATTTGCTTGTGAATTCAGCATGCACTCCTAACTAGGTATTCAATTTTTTTTCAGAGATGTGCTTTTTAGTATTCTCATATTCATAGTAGAGAAGATACCAGATTTAAATAATTCATACTGTTAAAGCATTGTAGTCTACTAATTGTGTGACTTTTCCCCCTTCAGTTATTGAAATCATGAATCCTGTTTATAGTCCTGGATCTTCTGGGGTACCCTTTGCAAATGCCAAAGGAATTGGGTATCCAGGTATGTAACTTAAACTCATAAAAATTTCTGTTGTGGTTTATTTATCAGACCAGATGCTATGATTATCTCAATTCTGAATTGAGTTTGCATGAATGATTACAGTCTTCCTGAACATGGTAGCATCAAGCTGTATTGGGACTGAGTTTCCCAAATTCCAAGCATATCTTAAAGTTCTATATTGGAATAGCTGAATAGCTTTCAAGAAACTATTGACTTAGGAGTGTGCCATCAACTTCTTTTTAACATGAGGGTATGAAAATGTAAAATAGAGGTTTTGGTATGTGTATGTATGCTATTTATTATAGAAAATGTAAAGTCATGATGATACCGTTTCCATGCTATGGCCACAAAGATTAGGACATAAACTTTTGCACAGTTAAAAAGTGATTTTTGACCAGATTTCCCCAATGTCACTTTCCACTAGATGTGTGAACCAGTTCTCAGCATTCCATGGCATATCCATTGTTAGGAATTCTGAGTTGCAAGCCATAGTTATGCAGGGCATCCAATTGAGCAAGACTCTTTTTAAAAAGCATCGATGAGCTAATTAAATAGTTCAAGCATTGAAATAATATATTTTATATGACACAATATAAAGTATTACTTTGTTATGGATTGAAATTACATTAAATCATATAGTATAACATTTGTTGGATAATAGTACAAGTACAATATTGATACATCTGAAAATAATTTTCAACTGTTCTTTTTAGCTGGATTCCCAATGGGCTATGCAGCTGCTGCTCCTGCTTATTCTCCTAATATATATCCTGCAGCAAATCCAACATTCCAAACAGGTATATGATACTACTGCACAATTCAGTAATGTAAACTTATAAGCTATTTCAAATATTGAATATTTTGACATTTGTGATAGTATCAATGACACACAATCACTAAAATAACCAAATACTTTAATGCAGGATCTCTATGTCTGAAAGTATCAAACACAAAGGCAGCAGGAAAATGTCATAATATTTCTTTATTAGTTACTTACATTTGTCCATCTTGTAGTTTAGAAAAGCATGATAATCTTCAGAGGAATAGCACTACGCTTATATGTAAGTGGGATTAGAGTCCCCAAATTATTTGTTAGAAAGAATAGATATGGGCATTGTCTTCAGAATAGCCTTTTCACTACATTTTGGATAACAGGAGCATACAGCCAATTTTCTGGAGCCCAGAGTCATTCTTTTTCATGATATGGAGAGAGCAGTTTAAAACTATGAGCAGGGATGGAGTGCCTTGCTATATTAGCCCTCTTATTTGTTACAATTATGGAATGCCTCCTGTTAATGCAATATTTTATGTTGAGTTGAAGTTCTCACTGGGCATTGTATTAAGCTCTGACAAAATAGTCCTTTAGATAAGGATGTCAGGAACAAGATTGAACTTTAAGATGGATTATATCCTTGTTCCCATCCAAAGTAGCCAGTTGTCATATCAGGGCAGGCCAAACAAAAGCCCACTTATAATCATCTCCGTAGAAACATTCTTTCATCAAACCAGAGACACTTTAAGATAACCTTTCCTTGAGAGCCATTTTGCCGTCAATATACATTCACCATCATTTCTTTGGTTTAGCATGACAGCCATTGATTGCCATGATTCACAAGTACACTATGGCCAAAGAACAAGAGGAATCATTTTGATAAGGATGGATTTTACTGGAAGCCCTAGTGGTTGAAAGGAATGACTGGAATAATCTGAACTTTTCAGTCGTCTTTTTTTGTTCAAAGATCAAAGCTTGGCCATTACCAGGAAGAAAACAGTGCAGGTTTTTCTTCCTGTATATGTTGATATATTCCTAATGTATTCCTCTAAGTTTGAGTATTCCTGATTATTATTCAAGGAATTAGTACATTGAGGATATTCAGAGTTTAGCTATGAATTAGGATGCATTAAGGTATGTAGTCCATTTGCATCATGAACTAAATTCTGTTCCATTTACTGGTGTCCTCAAGCAGTTGTTGGTATAACGGTATGGAACTACCCATTGTGGTTTTAAAATGATGTTACATTGTATTGATGGAAAACAATTGTAAATTGAAGACTTGGCCACACCAAAGGAAAGAGTAGATACACTTGCATGCATAACTTCTCCACTTTGTCAATTAACTTTAATTCTGCAAATTTCTGCCTCTATGTATATATGAATGTTTTCAAGTGTATCTCAGAAATTTTTATGTGATTCCACAATAACAAATGTTACGTTAATAACATCCAATTAAAATGACCTGTTTATGAAATACAGGACCCCGTTTATAAAATTAATTTCTGTAAAACAGAAGTACCAGATAACTAGAAAAAGACTAAATATGTCATTCTTCAAAAATGAGACTATGTATAATTATTGACTCAGTCTGAATTTTTACCTGAAAAATTGAGAACAAAGAGTAAAGCAAATTATTTACAAACATCTCAAAAACACTGGAAGGAATTTTCATGCACAGGTACTAGTACTTGCCAGACTAATTGATCTGATAAATTTTAACATTGTATGACTACTATGGTCATTATATAAACTTCAGCAAAACATTTGACACATGACATTCTGATAAACAAGCTAATTGTGAACTGTAAGGTATGATAGGTGTATAGAACTAACTTGAAAAACATAGAATGTTCCTCAATAATTCTGCATCAGAATGGACTAGATAATGAATGGCAGAGGGTCCAATCTAGATCAGTAGAAACTATTAACTCAGTTGACTATATCATATATAAAACTGATACAAAAATACAAAGAAAACAATAAAACACTTTCATAATAAGTCATCACCCCTATAATTAACTCTAGTCTGATCTAGATATTCTCTCCTGTTCATAATGGCCTTGAAATGAAGAGTGCAATCTTACTAGTGATTTACAGGTTTGTTTCCTGCAATAAATATTGTTTCTCCTGAGTGTCCCAATATTTTTTTAAAAAAATATGAGTCAAGTACACAGCAGAAAACAGTTTGCAGTCAACAAAAATGTGTCCAGTGACTTCAATGATTGGTGCTCCACAAATGCACAGTCTTTCTTCAAGTGGGCCTCCATAAAATCCCCTATGTCTCATGGTGTTCAGTTGTTCAAACTGAGTTCTAGAGAAAGATCTTCTGAAATGTTGAGACATGTAACTTCTTAAACATTTTTCTAATCAAGAGGCTGATTTGTGTTGAATCAGCCACTTCAAAGACATGACACTTTTAAGTATTGCAGCCACATTAATAACTCTTTGTTTGAAATCTTCCTTGGCCTTTAGATCTGATTTGACTAGAATATTGAAAGATTACATTTGAAAGTTGGGTGTGTTTGAAGTAGAAAGTATGGTTATCAACTTAGATAACACAAAATAGGTACAGTAGCTAATATATACTAGGGGGGGGAATCAAATATAGTTTTGTTAGGAAAGAAAAGGGGCTAGAAATAATAGAATGCAATAGACAGAAAGTTCTTCACCTAGAAAAAGTAAATGATATGAACAAATATAGGATGGGAAAATACCTGGCTTGATGATAATGCTTGTAAAATAAATATTGGAATTGTTCATTTCTGAATATGAATCTGCAGGGGGATTTTTTACTGCAAAGAAGACAGATGCAGTTTTAAAAAGTATCAGCACTGATACGGTTTCCAAATCAGAGGAAGTAATAGTTATACTTTATTCTTCTTTGGTCAGGCTCCCACTTTGAGTATTGTGTCCAGTTCTGATCACTGCATATTAAAGAGGATTCAGACAAACTGGAACAGGCTCAGAGAAGAGCAACATGGATGATCAGGGGACAAGAAACTAAGATCCATGAAGAGATATTGAAGAAATTGGGAATGTTTAGTCTTGAAAAATGAAGACTGGAGGGCATAATAGCATTCTTCAATTCCTGAGAGGATGTTATACTGAAGAAGATAAAGACTGTTGTCCGATATTCCAGAGCTCAGGATGCTTAATAATGGATTTAATTTACAGAAAGGCAGATTCTGATTCAATATTAACAAAAAATTGTAACAGTAAGAGCATTTCAATAATGTCATTATGTGTACCCTTCTGCAGTAAGAACAGTTCAATGTTGCACTGTATGTACCTCCAAGTTGGTGGTATGTGTGCAACAGTATATTGGGTTGCAAGTTAGTTTCTAAATATCTTAACTTGCACGGAATAGTGTGACCATGCTTGGAGTAAAGCTTGGGGCCTTGGTTGTGTTTGTGGCATATTCAAAATTTGCCAGAACTGGCAATTACTGTCCATCTTGGTAACCAAGAACTTGGTTTTGGCACATGTCTGACTAAGTGTAAATAATACAGCCTTCTCAGTCATAGTAAAACCTTCATCTGAAGACCTTGATTGACCAAAGCTATATTAACTGGCACAGATCTATATGGAGCCATTTGGTGAGGCACGTAGAATATTGTAATTTGGAATATAAGAAGAGTGAGTGATTAAGAACAAGAAGGGAGGAACTGTCTGTACACTAAGAAAAAAGTAAAGATGCAGTAGATTTGAATGAATCTAATAATCTAAATATACATAGGAAAGTGCAAATAGTTATCTCTTATTGACTGCTTGTTCAAAGCTAAAACAGCGCTAAAGTTTTATTATCAGTCTTCCAAGTTGTGAAGATAACAATGTCCCCACATCACATGATCATGATTCAAACAATTGGCAAGTGATGTGCCCAAAAAATGTAATACCCAGTCTTATTTTTGGGGAAACACGGTATGATAGTTACAGTGTGCATGGTCACATGATTGCCATTTATGACCTTCAGATCTGATTTCCAACAAGCTAAGAAGTATTGCTAGAAGTATTTTAGAGCTTTTTATGGAAATTATAGTGATATGTTGAAAAACAGAATATAAATAAATATTTTTAATTTTTAATACCCAAGAAAAAAAATGAAAATGACTCAACTGCTGTAAGAAAATTGAAAAATGGTAATACTAAAAGTGTAGAGAGAAAAACCTAGAAAAGGTGTTGGCAAACCTTTTCAGCACCGAGTCCCAAAATGGGAGTGCATGTGTATACACACATACACGTGCTGGAAATCAGAACAGCAGCTGCCCGGTGCACATGAACACCATACACTTGTTCTTCTGGTTTCCGGAGCTCCCACACACGTGAAGACCAGCTGGCTGGCGCACCAGAACCCAGAAGTGCCAACAAGCGACAGTTCTCATGCCTGGAGAGATGGCTCTGCATGCCACTTCCAGCATGCGTGCCATAGGTTCACCATCATGGTCCTAGAGTAACTACCACTCCTTTAGCGGCAATTCAAAGTTACAACAGCATTGAATTAATGTGATTATGATTGGTCCTGGAAGTTCCAGATGTTCCAGCAACCCAGCGATCAGGTCATGTGATCATGATCTGGATTCTTTGCAACTGGCTCTCACTTAGGAAAGTTGTAGTGTCCTACATAACGCGATCACAATTTGCAATCTTCCCTGCCAGCTTCCTACAAGCAAAGTCAATGGAGAGACTGGCAGGGAAGGTCAAAGTCACTTGGGCATGTTTGCCCAACTGGTGCATCATTCCCCAGCCCCTCTGCATTTGCACTGGTCACCTGCTCAGCTTCCATGAGTATTGCTATGTTCACATCAAACCTCCCCAACCACTCGTGTGCCCCCTGAGCCTCACTGACCTTACCCCTTCCCTGTGCCTGAGTTTGTGCTTTGCCATCCTCCCTGAGATCACACTCCTCCACCCACATGCCTTCCCCAAGCCTCATGGCACTCATGCCACACCTCCCCAGTAACACACACACTCCCACAGCAGTAGCCATCTCAAACCCCACTGCACTTGTGCTATCCTTTCTGGTCACATAGGCATTTTCTCGCTCCCTCTCCCATTCAGCAACCACTTACCTGTCTGTTAACTTAGTTTGAAGCCACCTGGCACTTGTAACTTCCTGCTAGCTTCCCTGCTAACTTGGTTGTTAGGAGCCAGCAGGACATTGCAGGGAGATGCTCACTTAATGACCTAGGATCCTCACTTTAACTACAACAGAGGGATTGTCGCTACTAACCAGTGTTGTCACATGATGTTGCTCTTTATGACTGAATCACATAGCAATGAAAATTCCCGTCTCCACAGCCTTGTAACTGGAAGACTACCCATAAATACTTTTTATCAAACTTCACTGACAGCAATCCAGAATTTATAGTAGTACTCAAGAATGTAGTTTAATACCATAACATATGCATTTTGTGAACCTCCCAGAGTCATTGAAAGTCAAGCAACATGCAAATTTGATGAATAATGATAAACATTATTTTACATTGTGCTTATTATTTTGCATTTCTAAATATTAAAAGCTGAGTACTTTCTTAACTATTTTTGATCATTGCACATATTTTACTGTTCTCTTTGTGCTTATAGGGGTTCCATCACGGGGTTTGGGGGCTGAGCCTGCAGGATGATTATACTGATGATTGTAGGGTTTTTGTTTTAACTTCAGTTGCCAATTTATATTTATTTAATGTGATCTTATAACATTGTTTTTAACTGTTCTTAGCTGCCTATAGTTATCATGTTGAGATGAGTAGTCATATAAATTTAAATAAATAATAGTTTGTGTTGAGCAGCAGTTTCTTCCTATTTTTGTGATTTTAATTAGAAAAAATGGATTATTCTATTGTCACTGTTTAATAATATGAATATTACAACTTATTGAAACACAAAGTTTATACTTGGCTATCTTTTAATATAGGTTATACACCAGGCACACCATATAAAGTCTCTTGCTCACCCACCAGTGGTACAGTGCCTCCTTATTCTTCATCGCCCAATCCTTACCAAACTGCAGTATACCCAGTTCGAAGTGCCTATCCACAGCAGAATCCATATGCACAGGTAAAAAGAGTTATGGTTGTTGTTGTTTGAGTTAATTATATAACAACTGTGCCATTTTCTAGATTCTTAGCGCTGTGCTAGTTTGGCGTGGGGGTATAATCATTAATTATATGTATATTGTAAATCAGAATTTTTGTGACTTATAGTTGATCTGCCTTCAAAACATGATTGTTGGCTTCTTGTTTCTGGCTTGTTTGAAGATACAAGCAAGCAATTCTGGTTAATATGCAATTATGCTTGTTCTTCCCAATTAGTTCAGATTGATTGAGCAGTTAATCAGGAATAGTTTTGAGAAAACAAAACTCATTATTACAGTAATCAGTTCTTTTTTTTTTCCTTTTTGAAGGGCCCAACTCATACCTGATGTGTATAATAAAATAATGGCATTTCCTTGAAACTGTGTGGCCTTTTAGTATATATCGATAGTACTGGAAAGAATTTTAGTAAACCAACCATTTTTTTCAACAGCAAGGCACTTACTACACACAGCCTTTATATGCAGCACCACCCCACGTAATCCATCACACTACAGTTGTGCAGCCCAATGGAATGCCTGCAACTATGTATCAAGCACCAATTCCACCTCCCAGAGGAAATGGTGTCACCATGGGAATGGTGGCTGGGACCACAATGGCAATGTCTGCAGGTATGTGAATTTCATTTTATACCAAATGTCTGTGATATGGTATCGGTTGTTATAGAGCATTTGATACCGATCAGTGTGCCCAGTTGGGTGCTACTTATAAATTCTTAGACAACCATTGGTAAACAGATAATCTCTTTGGCACATAGCACTAACATTTTTTATTCTTGTAGCTAATCCTTTGACTATCAAACACATTTTAAAATGCAGGTCCTTCTGTGACAGTGAGCCTCACAAGACAATTGTATACTAAGTACAGGTAGTTACTTGACTTAGCAACAGTCCGTTTAATGACCATTTGAAATTACAGAGGCATTAAAAAAGTAACTTATGACCGTTTTTCACAAACAACCATTGTAGCATCCTCATGGTCACGCAATAAAAATTCAGATACTTGGCAACTACCTCATATTTATGATGTTTTTAATGTTCCAGGGTCATATGATCATCTTTTGCAACCTTCTGACATGCAGTCAATGGAGAAGCCAGATTCACTTAGAAACCCTTCTTACTAACTTAACAACTGCAGTGATTGGCTTAGCAACCATGGCAAGAAAAGTCATAAAATAGGGCAAAATTCACTTTTAAAATATTTCGTTTAGCAATTTTAGGCTCAATTGTCAAAAGTGGAAGATTACTTGTATTCTGATTTGTAGAATATTTATTTATTGGTTGTCAAAGTGCAGAAAGAAGTTTTAACATGGTAATGCAAGAAGTAAATTTAATTTTGTGCCATGCCTTAATTATAGTCCTAAAATATTTGTAAGGCATCAGTTGTGAAAGACTTTTACAAAATGCGGGGGGAACAAAAACAGGACGGCAGAGTCTGCAAACATAATTTCTTTAAGTTCTGTAACAGAAATGCTGGTGGCTATGCCAACTTCCAAATTATTTCTAAACAACGAAGAGTGCTAATTATGAAGCAATTAAGCATGGAAATATTTTTTTCCTCTCCAGGTACCTTGTTGACAACACATTCCCCAACTCCCGTAGCCCCCCACCAAGTTACAATGCCCACTTATCGAGCTCCAGGAACTCCAACCTATAGTTATGTGCCCCCACAGTGGTGATTACCATTACCAAGTGTAAGTATTAATATATTTATAGCCATAATGATTTCTCTAGTGTAGGACTATCAAAAGTCACACTGGATGCTTAGCTCTTTTTTCCCCTTTTGAATGCAGATTTGAAGATGGGAGATATGCAATCAAGTAACTGAGGTTTAAAAGTTGGTGCTGAAGCCTTCATGCCTCCAACCAGGACTTGTTTCTTCTGAATGCTTGCAATCCTTTGCTAAACACTAATTCCACTGAAGACTTCCCAGTGCTGCATATCTTACATCTTGGAACTCCAGCAGTTAGTCTTAAAGCAAATCCTGTTTTGTGGACTGTCTTGCAATTTTTAGCTAATTATAATGATTAAAGGGAGTATAAATTTATTGATTCATATCTAGTTGAATGCATGTCTAAAACTCGCAAAGCTTGCTCAACCTACCTGCTCTGACTGATGCAAAAATTGTCATATGCAAAATCCAAACAAGCCGAAAAGTATTTTACAGTTTATATCACTAATGCACTGTTGTAATGTTTGCAGGGTCTTAAAGAGGTAGAATTGTGGCAGTGATTTTTTTTCATCATTCTACATTAGCAAGTGTGTTAACCTTTTAAGTCACCAGGTAAAGGGAGAAATTTCTTTCTGGTTCTATGACTGGAAAATGACTTTGTAGAAATTTTGCAAAGGAACCATTTGTTATTTGTACGTTCTTTCCATTTCCACTTTTTGGATTCAATATTATTATGGACATTCTCAATGACAAAAACATACAGGAAAAATAGAGTTAATGTATTTTTCCTATTTAATTCATTAATCATCATTGGAATGTTTGGTGGAAAATAATCCACATAAAGGTTTACCTCCTAGAACAGTCTTAAGTGATTGATGTCAATGATTTCTACACTGCTGGTAAATAGAATTTCGTTCAGGTCCATCCCTCTAACAAAAATGGGCTAATCTTGGCCAGATTGATAGTTTGAGCAGTTTTCTTTTGTAAAAGCATAGTCATATCAATATTTCAATAGAAAAGAATTCAACATATTCTGAAGAAAAATGTCCTTTTTGATATATTAAAGGGGAGCAAACTTAATTAAATGAATTTATTGGCTTATTTTCCTTGCAGCATAGATATGAACCAAGTGTGGAAGCAATTGTTAGAATATACCTTTACATAAAAAGTAGGACTAAATTCAAAAGTGATCAAGTACAAAGATTCTTGTTGGTGATAATCTTTTGGCATAATCTTGGGCATATACTTTTTTACCTCCTAAATTGCATTTGGAAAAAGTGAAATTAAGAAAACAGATGCAGTATTTCATTGCAGCAAACCACTTCTGAACTCCTTGCCTACAGCTTTGAGTCTTTGTAGAAGTACCTCAGTCAATGCTGTGGCGATATAGGGCTAGTCTTGGAACCAGTTTGTGTACCAAAATTATTATGGGATTAAAAATTTTTTATTTTAGGGTTTAATTTCAGTGCTAAAAGCAATCAAGGGCTTTCTTTGAATTGGCACCAATTATTATTTCCCCCAGTATTTCCTGTCTGCAATAAATAGTGTAGTCAAAGATTAAAATGTTCCCTTTTAAAGTTAACATTTGTAGATTAGTTTATAGTATTGGTAAAATATTTGCAAGTTGTTGGTGTTTTTTAATTGTGAAACTGAGCGTCCTAACATTGGGATGATAAGTTTTTAAATCAGATATTACAACTACTTATATGTAACTTGGAAACTGATTTTAGTACTACCATTCTATTTTTTTCCTGCGGGGCAAGAATCTTCTGTGCCTCCAAGCCCTTTGAAACGGCCTTTATGATGTTTAAACAATAACATACTTTTTTTTTTTAACTTAAAATGTATTTTCTTTGGATCATTATATGACACATATATCCAAATGCCAGTGATACAACATAATCGTATGTATTCTTACATTTTAATCTTGAGCACTTATTGCAGCTGAGAAAGTTCTATATCCATAGAACAAGCAAATACATTATTTCTTGCCATTTGGGTCTGCTTAGCTATTACTCCATTTGTGAAGTTGTCATCATTCACTATGGACACTGAACCAGTGTAGCAAGCTTTTAAAGTTAAATGTTTCCTGCATTTATCACAAATGTGAATTATGAAAAATAGTTTTGCCAGGGACATGTTGAAAATTAATAAAAGCTTATGTCTTTATATAAATGTCCTGAAGTCTGTAGCTAATGCAGCACTTTGTAAATGGTAAAGATAAATTGTACTTGATTCCTTCTCAAGTTTCAGTTTCTAGATATTTCCTTGGTTGGATTTTTTTTTTTTAAATACAGTGATACCGTAGTAACAGCTTTTAGGTAATCCGACTTTGAGCACTTTTTTCTGAGTTGTGTTATGGGCTTCATCTGCAATGGAGGACTAGTACTATGCTGTCCCTTGAGGAATAGTACTTCTTGCAAAAATTACTGCACCTTCCAGAATTTGGGGGAGGGGGGAATGGGGCAAAGATATTTTATTGGAGATAAATCCATACCTCCGATAGCATCAGTAGGAAAGTAACCAAAAGCACAGTGATGAGAGGATGTATATAGCTTGGTATATTGTTGCAAATAATTAAAAAAGCATGACTATGAAACAAAAGTTTGTACTTCAAATGGATGTATTAAGACAGGGGATATTGTGGATTTTTTTCTCCTTCTGGCTGTTAGTTCCCTGTTTAGAATTCCTGTATGGGAGGGTGGGGGAGGTAAAGCCTCTAATTCTTAGTATGTGGTTGCATTGAAACTCCTCTGAAAGCTTTAAAGGAGGTTGATGCAGCAGAGACAAGGCTCTAATCAAGCTGCTTCCAAACAAATGCAGCCTCTAGAGGGGAATACAGTAACATATTACAGCAATAAAACAAAAGATCTGAGTTTAATTTGAAAGGCTATGTTTTTAAATAATACTGAAGGCATTGTTTAGGAGACATTCTCAAACTACTATATAACACAATATTTGAAGTGTCTTTTTTTTTTTTTAAAGCAAAATAGACACATTCTGCAGATACTTCACATTTGGCCAAGAAACTTGTAGATGTAATCAGTGGTATTAATGCTAACCAACTGATATGAAACTAAATATCCCATTTTTAATTGAGGTAATAAATGTATAACTAAAATATTACTGTAGATATACATTGAAATACTCTGAGAAGCTCATACATTACCACGAAATATGTCTTGATGCCACGATGGAGATAATGGAGGGAAGAAGATTTTTTGCTTTATTTGGATTCCTGAAATGTAACCCAGTGAGAGCAGAGTTTTTAATCTGTCATGACTAAACTTGGCACAGGCTCCATAATATAGTTAATATTCCATGACCATTGCAAAGTAATTTTAACTTCAGTGGAGAATTTTGAATTTATTAGGGAAAAACTTTTGTTCCTATGTGTTTCTACTGAGCATTCTTATTGCTTGGTTGTGTAAGTTAATTTTGTTACAGTCAAAATGCAGGGGAGCAAAACATTTTCAACTAGTTCATATTGCATTGTTCTGTTGATACACTATGAAGCAGACACCCAACACCACTAAGAGTCTGTTCTGGGGCGCGCAAAAAAATAGCGATTGATAATTATTTTCTGACAGTGAAGTTTAATATTGCATTCTGTATTAGGTTGTTTGCTAATTTAGCACATTCCCTTTCTGTCTCTGCCTGCAAACACTGAGCCCCAATTTGTTTTTAACCTGTGCATAGAGTTTGTTTGCACTTGGCCTTTCCTCTTGACTTTTTCCTCTGTGTAGTCATTCCTTCTCAATATTTCTAACAATCTCATCCACGTGGAATAATAACAAAAGGGAGACAGCAGTGCAGGCAAGTGAGCTGCATTTATATTAAACATCTAATTCTTGTTCAAGCTGCCAGTTAGTAGAGATTGAAAGACAGCAAGCGACAAGTAACTGGAGAGAGGTTGTGTTATCAGAATCTTGAATTGTCTCTTCAGCCTACTGAAGACATTGGTATTTATGAGATACTGAGGTGGCTATTTTAAATGAAATGGGCACTCTTTCTAAAATGACATGGAAATATTTGAGCATCCCAATATCAGGAACGAATTTAACATACCAAGATAGTCTGAACAGTTTGACTTCCAATTCCCTGTCATCAGTATCTATATGACTTTTGCTAACCTGATACGACTTTTGAGCACTTAGCAAGCAAACTGGAAGCTTCACTTAGCTTGCTGCTGTACAAACGTGTTTTTAGTAGAATGGATTTGTTAGTGGGATTTTTATTGTAGTGCTATTATTGGCTGCCCTTGTGGGGTGAAAAGTGGAATGCATGCAACAGAAATGCAAGAGGCCCCAGTAATGGTGTTGTTATGAAATAGGCACAGGTTTCCTTTTTATATAACTTTTTTTTAACTGTCTTAAAACAGTTGTATTGGTACTTTTTCCCAAGTTTAGGTCAATGTTGTCTTCCAGAAGTTTAAAGCATCACATCTTTTGCATCAACACATAGGAGTGGCAATTCCATTCTGAGCCAATTGTGTAAAATTCATTTTTATTATACAATCGAATGAGTAGATGAGCTCAGAGTTAAATTCTTAAAAGCACGTTTATGTAACAGGAATTGTTATGTATTAATACTTCAGTTTTCAATAAAGATTGACTGTGTTGCTTATTGTTGTTGTTTTTCTTTTGTAACTATAATCCTAAAAAAATAATGTTAAATGATGTTTAGGCTTTTTAATATGCACTGCTAGAAACTCTTCATCCCTGACAGATAGGCAATCTGGCACATTCTACGCATTGTGGATTACAATTGGCATCAGTCTCAAAGCTATTAACAGTGGGAATTGTGATTTAAAATATCTGAAGGAATTCACATTTACTGAGCAACAAGAGTTTGATTCACATCACACTTGCTGTCTTACACCATATATAAAATTTTAAAATAATTTGCACATTTCATTGAAATAAAAAGATTAAAGTGAGATTAGCAAATTTTTTTTCTTTTTTGGCAATAAATTTTTTACTTTTAAATTTCACATACTTTTAGAGAACTGTAATTTTGCCATGTTTAATGAAAGTTGGGAGGGAGGATTGGTATTGGAAGGAATAATTTAGGTCAGTAAATTCAACTGCCTGTTCAGGGTAGAGATTTAAATTAGGGCATTCTAGAAAGAGGCCTATCTAATCTCCATTGAAATACCCAATAGAGAGGACCCACCATCCTATAGGTAATTGGTTCTTGTCAAATGAAAACTTTTTCTAACAATCTGCCTTCCTATAACTTAGATCTGTTTCATATCATGCACTCCCTAATGAGAATTTAAAGTTCATGTCACTTGAGTGTGACATCTAATTTATATAGTTGATCATCTCACAAGAAAAATAGTACCATATTTTTCGGAGTATAAGACGCACGTTTTTACCTCCAAAAAGAGGGTTAAAATTTG
>JANHFT010002176.1:88259-117446 GCA_032467955.1 Pseudoxenodon macrops | reverse complement strand
TATGTTTTAGTCTCCAGTCCCCTGATCATCCTGGTTGCTCTCCTCTGCACTTTTTCTAGAGTCTCAATATCTTTTTTGTAGTGTGGTGACCAAAACTGGATGCAGGTGTGGTCTTACTAAGGCTTTATAGAGTGGTATTAGTACCTCACTTGATTGTATCCCTCTGTTAATTCAATTTAGGATTGCATTGGTTTTTTTGGCTCCCACAGCACACTGCTGGCTCATATTTAGCTGGTTGTCCACTAGGACTCCAAGATCCCTCTCACAGTCACTGCTATTGAGCCTGGTTTTACCCAGTTTATATGTATACTTTTGGGATTTTTTACCTAAGTGTAGGACTTTACTTTTCTCTAT
This sequence comes from Pseudoxenodon macrops, assembly GCA_032467955.1. Taxonomy (NCBI): domain Eukaryota; kingdom Metazoa; phylum Chordata; class Lepidosauria; order Squamata; family Pseudoxenodontidae; genus Pseudoxenodon; species Pseudoxenodon macrops. Next base: position 117,092 of record JANHFT010002176.1, on the reverse strand, counting down.
ATTTAATTTCATTTTGTTAGATAGGGCCCAGTACTCAAGTCTGTTAATTCTATTCCCTCATCTAAATCGTTTATGAAGATATTGAAGAGTACTGGGCCTAAGATGGAGCCTTGTGGTACCCCACTGCTTACTTGTCTCCATGTGGACTTAGACCCATTAAGGGTTACTCGTTGTGTACGGTTTGTCAGCCAGTTGTGGATCCATCTGGTGGTGAGGTTGTCTATCCCACTTTTCTCTAGCTTACGAAGAAGTAGGTTATGGTCTACTTTGTCGAATGTCTTGCTGAAGTCTAAGTATATTATGTCCAGAGTATTTCGCTGGGCTACTAATTTAGTCACTGTGTTGAAGAATGAAATGAGATTGGTTTGGCATGATCTGCTTTTAACAAACCCGTGCTGGTTGCTAGTTATTACTTTACTCGTTTCTAGGCGAGTAAAAACACTGATCTGCTTTTTTATTATCTTTTCCAGTATCTTCCCAGGTATTGATGTTAGGCTGATTGGTCTGTAGTTTCCTGGGTCTGTTTCTTTTCCTTTTTTGAAAATAAGAACCACATCAGCTCTTTTCCAGTCCTCTGGTAATTCCCCAGTATTCCAGGATTTTTGAAAGATGTGGTGCAGTGGTTCTGAGATGACATCTGCCAGCTCCTTTAGAACTCTAGGATGTAATTTGTCCGGTCCTGGTGAGTTGTATTCATCAAGATCAGACAGGTGTTATCTTACAATTTTTTTGCTTATTTTAACTTTTGTTTCCAGTCTGCTTTTTACAGTTATGTTTCTGATAGGTTGGGCTATAGTTTCTTTTTGCATGAAGACCAATGCAAAGAATGAGTTAAGCAGGTCTGCTTTCTCTCTGTTGCCTTGTTACTTCCTTGCCATGTTCTCTCTTTAGTGGACCGATTGTTTCCTTTATTTTTTTGTTGTTAGTTATATGTTGGAAGAAATTTAATTACCTTTGACTTTTGTTGCAAGTCTTTGTTCATTCTGAGCCTTTGCTTTCCTGACTTCATCTTTTCAGATTCTGGCTAACTGCTGATATTCTGCCTTAATTATGTGCCCCCCCCCTTTCCATTTTTTGTACTTGTTCTTTTTGTCTTTCAATTTAGGTTTTGGAAAACTGGAAAGTTCTGTTACAGACTACAGTTCCTAATTTCCAGATAGTAGTAGGTTCAGGCAGCCTGGAATGTCCCAAAGAACGGTTAAACATCTGATGAGAAGTGTGTTTATGGCATATGTGCCTACTAAATAAATGTTCAAGCTAAGCATATTGTGTAAGCATTGCAGGACATAGCACCTGTCTGAAGGTAGCTAATGTTAAATTTTTTTTAGTAAATCTCAGACCTGATCATCATTTGCGGAAAGGATAGAAGGAATTCCAAGACTGTAGATTGGACTGAAAAGGTACCCTAGAAGACAGAGATGATTCACTTCTGCATTATGGCCAAGAAAACAATATGATTATGTCCATGTGGTTGTGACAGTTGAGTATTATTCAAAAACAAAATACCTGGCTATTATCTGCAACTTTCCCTGATCATTGTGGATCTTTTGAAATTGTATTCTGATGTTTGTATTCATATACTAACACAGGGGTGAATGACCTGCATAATTAACATGATTGCTATTTGAGACTCAGCATGACCAGATGTCAATTCATCCTTATATTACTTTTTTTAAGGTAAAATATGAGGAGCTTTGACTGCCTAGATATTCTGGATATATGCTTCTATTATTCTACCCTTTCCCATATTGTCTGGAATGAAACTGAGTAGTCTACCATTTCAATATGAAGAACTACAGATACATAACGATACACACTAAACACATAGATGCACCTCGTAGGAAATAAAAACTGTGCTGGTTGCTCCAAGGTGAACTACTACCAATAGTTGTCCGTTTAAGGATAATCAAATGCAAAGGACGTGGTTATTGAGTTACAAGACATTTCTGCATTTAAAAAAAAGAGACACTGAGTAAAAGTCAGTTTTACAATTTTCTTTATGAAATTAAATGTAACCCCTCCAAAGAGGGAAAGAGAAAGTGCAAGAATGATTCTGTACATGCTTCTAGCTTTCTATAACTGAAGGCTGGTCAGCTACAGTTGGACCCTGCAACATTTTGCATCACACTGCTGAATGCTCACTCCCCTGGAGTAATGTCATGCCAGGGTAGGTTGGGTTCTTCACTTTTAATTTCACAGTACCAGGAAATCCCTAAACAATGGGATTCAGTCAGTTATGGCTTCTATCTATTTCACTATTGTAAGGCAAATCTTTTATCTAATCAAAAGATTATAAGGAGAGAGAGTGCTATCAATTTTCAAGTGGTTAGTATCTGAATATACACTCTCCATAAAAATTGGCGAATCTGTGTCCCTGTCTTCTCTTAAGCACCCTCACTTCCTCTGCAGAGTGTTGCATAGGTGATATACCATAGTTCCAAATAATACTGCTTAGTTTGTTAAGTGCTTGGCATGCCTGAAATTAATCTTTAGATAAATCTATATATTGTATCTTTAGGAATATAGGTCAGCCTTCCTTCCACCTTGTGCCTCCTAGATATGTCTGGACTGTAACTCCCAGAATCCACAAAACCTCACTGCACCTATTTTGGAATTCTTGGAATGGGACTTCCACACAATTGGAGGACATCAAGTTGTAGAAGGTTGATATAGGCTTCCAAATGTTGGCTTTCTTCAGTGGAAAAGAAGAGGCAAAAGAGGCATCAGGTTAAAACCTGACAAGACAGATTACAAACTTACAAAATACAGTTATTTGCACTGTTACATAAATAAACATTTTATAAACATTGAAAAAAAAGTATTGTTGGCCAGGAGCTATGAGAAAGTAAAAGAAATTAAAAGGTAATTTAGGCTCATTTCCCCTCCCCTATATACATTAACTCAATTAGGCTACAGGTGTCCTGGCTCTTAGCCACAGTTCAGGTTGGTTAATCAAGTAGTGGTTCCAGATCAGCTGTTTGACATAAAAGAAGGTGATGTTTGATCTCTGGGAATGCTCAGGCTGTTCTGGATTTCTGAAAATTTGGGTAGGAGGAAGGGAAAACCTCACCATCCCAGGAAAATGGGCACCAGTAAGCATGTCAAATAGAGCAAATGACGGAGAACCGGTGGTAGCTGTTCATCTACTGTTGTCTTTTCCCGTCAGTCTTTTCGAATCCCCAAATAAAGGTTCCCAGATGAAAGGGTGGTCCAGAATAAAAGGGACAAAATAATGAATTAAAAAAAATATCTGACATCTGTCTTCTCCTAGATACTCATCCGTATGGGCAGTCTGAATTCGTTTTCACCGATACACACATGCACACGTACACAACAAGATCATAACACTTTGAAGCTCTTCCAGTTGATCCAAAGGAAAGGAGTCAGGAGGGAGAGGATGCTACTAAGCCAGAGGTGGAGGCAGTGCTTGGGCTTGCAGGACAGAAGCATAAAGTGCTGTCTCAAAAGGGATTCAGGCACAAGGTCAGGCTGCTTCCCCCTCATTTTCGAAACGGCGCCAGCCTGCTGATATTCTGCCAGAAGTTTGAAGGTTTGCGCTTGGGCTCTGCCAGCATGAAGACTTGCTGCTGAGGAAGGTTTGTAGGCAGAGTAGGATGTTTCTGGCGCATCAAGAAATCGTAGTACGTCCTAGTGATCACTGCTGATGAAATGAGCAAAGAAAAAATATATATTATATATATATATTATAGTTGTATCTTCTGCTCTGCTTCCTATGATAACAGGAGTGTCCCATTCTCAATATGCCTTTTTTTACCCAAATTGCAATCTGATGCTTTAAGCACTGTCCTTAAGCAGTACCGTTACTGTGAATACATGGGAAGAAAAGGGGAAGACTACATTCTCTGCAGGTTGTTTCTCAGTTATATCTCTCAAAACTTTATTTACCAAACTGCTTCACTCTCACACCTCTAGATGTAGTGGGATTGCAACTCCCATTGAAGTTGCATTTGCTGTGCATTTGGAGAGTGCCAGAATAGTAATAGCTATTTTAGGATGTTGGCCTAATTATTAGGTTGTAAAAGAACGCAAAACACATTAGGACGGGTATCAAATTTGATTTCATTGAGGGATACATCAGGGTTGTGTTTGATCTCAGGGTGGGTGTGGCCAGAGTCGGTGTGGCCCAGGGGTGAAATGCTGCCGGTTCGGCCCGGTTTGCCAGAACTGGTAGTAACAAATGCTTCTGGTTCAGAGAACCGGTACTAAAAATGCTTTTAAAAAGTAAAAGGTTCCCGTGATCGGTGGCACATCTGATTGTCACAGCTGATGCATCTTTTTTTTTAAAGCATTTTTTACTACCTATTCGCCCAACTGGAAGTAAAAAAATGCTTTAAAAAGTTTTTTAAAAACTCCTGACTCTCAGCTGTCTGACAATCAGCTGGGAATGTCAGAATCTTTTTTAAAAACCTTTTTTAAAGCATTTTTAAAAAACTAACTATTCACCCTGTGAGGTTCATGCTTATTGCAGGGGCCATTTTGTGTGAAATCGAGCTGCTTCTGCATAGTGTATGAGTCAGTTGTGTGTGAGTCAGATGTGTAGCTTTTGTGTTATTTTTGTGCAAAGTGTGATAGTTGGTTTTTGAGCTGGTTGTTTGAGTTGGTTGTTTCCAGGGTAGCCCTGCGGGCCAGATCTAACCTTGAGTTTGACATCCCTGCATTAGGATGTCAAGTTGAAAAATAGTATTCTTTAAGATGGGCAATTAAATATTTGTCATATCTGAGTTTGGGAAATTAACATGTTCTTAATATAGACTCCAATTAATTCAGTTTGCAGTGGTATCACTGCTACAATTCAAGGAGCTACTAATGGTCTTATGCCTAGCATGCAATTTAAGCAGTTTTTCCTTGGCCCCGGAAAGGACATGTGAGAAACTTAGTACTTATTGCACGTCTCCTGTTTCTCCAGAAAGAAGCAACGGTGAACAACATGCTGGCAATTATATGCAGTTCAGTACTGGGTGGATGGTACCACGTTCCACATTTAACATACGGTAGTTAGAAAGTCAATAAAATCAAGATGATGTAAAATATTTCATGCATTATCGTTTTCAATAAAAGACTCAATGCTGTGACTTTCCTGTCCCAGCAGGGGACAGCATCTGGCCAACCTTATCTAGGCTTAAAAGTTAGGCAAAGTCAATTTAGTTAATATTTGTCTGAGGGGTGTCCAAGGAATACTAGACCTATAACCTAGTTATGGGGAATTTTGAAACTTGATTCATACATCTTAAAGTTGTCAAGTTTAAGAAACCCTGGCCTAGAGTGACATGTTAAAAAGCACATTCTCCAAGAAGGCGGTGGTAAAACATTTCCTAATTACAGCCATGAAAATTACATGGATATGGTCCTGAGGTTACCTGGAATTAAGTTCAGCTTGACAAAGATGTTAACCTTTCTGATTCCTGCACCACCGAATAAAGCCAAAATATTCTAAAGTAATTACTTGGATTTTGATTTTTTTTTTAATTGCAGCTTCTGAAGATAACCAAGAATTGGATCATAGCCTATTAACTCAGATAATTTTGGGCCATTGAGCTGTGATATTTATTTTAGGGGAGAGGTTAACAAGGAGGGCAGACATATCTCTTGACTTGCCTTTTGGCTTTCCACTCTGATTTTGTTTGCTGGCATTAAGCATAGCTTGTTTCTTCTGCATTTCAGTGATGGAAAAACCTTGAAGATGAAAGAGAAGCTGTTAATCCAACTAGGGTTTTCCAGTTACGTCATAGAAACATGCATTGGGATGGGGGACAAGGAGAAGGGCAGACAGGGACAAGGGGCATAATTTTCTGCTTGAAAATCCCATTGCATGCAATAGAAACTATACCAAGCCCAGAGGTGGGTTCCTACCGGTTTGGACCGGTTCTACCGAGTAGGTAGTAGGCCGCTGGTGACGTCACGGAGCCAGTTCTGCTCCGTGGGCACCACCATCTTTTTTTTTCTTCTGCGCATGTGCAGAAGCCGAGTTTCCGGCACTGCACCTGCGTCGCCATCTTGTTTTTGGCCTTTTTTGAGGGGATTTTTGGGGACTTTTTGTACTGCACATGTGCACCTGCACAAGATACGCATGCGCACATGCAAGACGCGCCCACCCAGCGCGGGAGGCAGCGAACCAGCAGCAAGGTAAGTTAGAACCCATCCCTGACCAAGCCATATAACAAATATAGATTAAGGTCTGAAGAGAAAAGTGATAGGAATGGAAACTATGAAGAAATGAGACTAAAGCTGTTCAGAAAACTGTCTAATTTTTAGGAAGGATTTTTTAAGAGGAAGAACTCAAATTGTAAGGCTAAAAAGTTGGTGCAGGCAATGAGTCTCCATGGGACAAGATAAAGTGATATACTACTGAGTCTTCTTCAAACTTCTTCAGATATATTAAGGCTATAATCCCTATAATTCTCTGTCAGCCTAACAATTCACAGGTCGGGCTGGCAATTCTAGGAGTTAAGACCCAACAGTCTGGAAGTACATTCGTTTGGAAGATACTAATTTAAGGAATCCTATGGCATTCCAGATTTTACTAAATTGTAACTGTTAGGCATTCCTCATCATTGACCATACAAGTAGTCCTCAATTTATGATCATAATTGAGTCCAAACTTTTAATCTTAAATTGTGGTAATTTTAAGTTATGTGACTAGACTCAATTTTAAGACCATTTTTATGATGGTCCTTAAGTGAGTCACCTTGGTTGTTAAGCAAACCATGTGATCATAAATCTGAATTCACTTTTTTTGCTATGAAATAGCAAAAAACATCACATGACCCTATGATCCTGCAGTTGCCAAGCACACAAAATGCAATCACATGACTACTGAGGTGGTATGGCAATCATAACAAGGATGAGTCATAATTAACTTTTTTTTCAGTTTGGTGACTCAGCAGCATATTTTACTTATAAATACTCTGCAAAGCTAGATTTCTAAGATAAGCACTTCAGTAAGATTAGGAAAAAATCAAAAATTATACGTGATAGAAATTTTTGCAGTTATGTGACTCTTGAGAATATAGAGTCAATAATGAAGTGGGAACATTTTAAGAATGTAAAACATAGTTAAGTTGTAGGAAACCCAACGGTGCTTTTCGAAGAGGCAACTGGACTTTCTAGTAATTGTGAAATTTATCTATCTTATTCTTTCTTTGAGAAGTTGGAGCTGAATCAGAAAGTCCAGTTGCTTCTTGAAAAAGCACCCTTTTTTTTAAGGACAACTGTGACCTGGATGACTCAGAATCTCCATAGACAAGGTGTAGGAAACTTCAATGAAAGACATTCACAGCATAGTGGTTCCCAGTGATAGTTCATGGCTATTGCATACCTGTTTCCTGGTCAAGCTGAACCTGCTTCCTTTCATTCTCAAATGCCTTGAGCCAGCGTTGCTTCTGTTCTGGTTTCTTTGCACAGAATAAATGGACTTCTTCAGTGTCCTGGCAATGCAGTTTGAATGCATTTTTAATAGTAATATTGAAATCTTTATCCTTTCCATCTTCCACATCCAGAATCTCCATAAGATCCATGTTGATCCGACTCTTATAATAGAGGATGTCACGCCGTAGGAGATCCTAAGGGAAAAACAGCAAGCATATTTCAGTGCTCCTCTGATGCAACAATGGTTATAGCCAGAGAACAACAATTTCCCATGTACAGACTAATGGTATTGAGTTTTTTTAACTCCTTATCTGATTTGAAACAAAAAATACTTTCAGGATTCACTTTTTACACTTTATAGCCCTCTCTGAGTGCATTACAGAGTCAGCATACTGCCCCCAACAATCTGTGTCCTCATTTTACCAACCTCGGAAGGATGGGTCAACTTTCAGCTGGTCAGGATCGAACTCCTGCAGTGGGCACAGTTAGCCTGCAATACTGCATCCTAACCACTGCGCCACCACAGCTCATATCTTTTGAGAATTCTCACTTAGGCATGTATTTCAATGTTTAATTGGATGGATACATATAATAGTTGGAAATATTTGTAGAATTATTTCTGTTATCAATACATCTGTAGAATTTAAATTCTAAGGAAGAACAAGGGTGGTAATACTAGTTGATTTAATTTGATAGCATTTTCATCTGCATCTTTTCTCTTATAAATGCTAAATACATAACTTTCCTGCAGCGTTGCAGAATAGTTCACAACAGGCTTTTTCCATTAATGACCTTAGCACATATGCACAGAAAGCCAGCCTGAAAGTAATTTCAGCCTTATAGGCATTTTGGCAGAGTTCTCTCCCTGCCCCTCTCCCAGATTCTTTCCTTTGTCTATTTAAACAGTGGTGCTTAGTGTAATAGGTCACCCCCAACACACTGTCATGTTCTTTAAGCAAAATGCTTGAATGCCAAATGTTAAAAAGCAATTGAGCAAAGATATAATTTTGCTGCCACCAGGAGACACTGCACGTGGGCAGAGGCAGCAGTAGCTCTTAGCTTACCTTCTTGCAGCATACAAGTTGGTGATCAAAGAGGAAGAACATTCTTTGATGGCTTTTTGCTTGAGGCTGGGAAATTTTGGTTAACTCCCCAGAGTAGATGAGTTCAGAACTCTTAACAAGGACATCTTCACCCTGTCAATCAAAACAGAAGGGCACATCTTTCTTTTCCACAGAAGAGAATAAGGAACATCCAGCAGCTTAGTTCAGAAAGTCTCTAGGGTCACAAATGGCTTATTATTCATCTTCCAACTTTGCACCCTCTGGGTTAGTTTCATTAAGACTAAAAATCAGGGCATCCACATAAAAGCGTTTGCTACTATTCCAAATCAATTTGTCTTCCTTTCTCCCTTGCCCTTTGGAAATACAGAAAGTGTTTGAAACAATGTGTGATGATCTTAGTGTTATTTTTTAAGCTATTCTTATTTTTAAGAAGAGTCTGACTCAGCTTGGGAATTGGCGTAGTTAATCTTACATAAATCAGTCAGTCTATATCAAGTGACTTTATCATTGCCAATCATTTTTAAACATTTTATTATGTAAATGATCTTGCAAACAGAAAATTACTTGGAATTACTAAATATCTACAATTTTAAAAATAAGCCTAAGCCATCATCTGGCTTATGTAAAACAGACTGAAATGGCTCTTTCACCCAAGCCTAGTGACACTAATCTTTTGTTGAGATTTTTGGCTGTAAGCTGGCCTCCTATTCTATAGTAAACGTTGAAAATAATCTAGTTGGAGTAATATTTTCTACCAAGTAACACGCTTTGAGAATAAGGGGATCTGTGATCCAACATAACTAGACGATGCTACTTTTGGCAAGTCAGAGAAGAAGGGCTTTCTAGAGCTAAATTTAGACACATACAGGATACAATCTCAAGCATGCTCCAAAGAGAATAAGCCTCACTGAAGTTGAGCCCACCCCAGAGTAGATTCAGAATTTTAGTACAAGTATGTCTTCTATACCCATGGGAGATATGGTTTTATATATTGAACTCCAATTGACTTTATTTCCCAAAATGGTATGATTACCAATTGTACAGTAAATCCGTACTGTAATTTAATCTTCTTTTATGGTGTCTAAAAGATCACAATCCAGCAGAGAGACGATCCAAAGCACAAGTACAATATATATGTACATTTACTCAAAAGCTTTAACAGCATTGACTGTGGATACCTTCAGTGCATTTGGCTTTGTGTTAGATTGTGGCCAGTATAAGACTAGCTCAAAAAGAAGGTCTTCCCTTTATCAACTCCTGTTTTGTTTTCTCAGTAAGACAAATAGAGGAAAATGCTTCTCCACCTTTTTTAGCTTTTGACAGATGACCATATGATGTGCTGGTATTGATAACTTTAATGAAACAGTGACAATTCATATCACTTAAGACTCTGAAGTACAGAACATTATAAACAGAAGCAGAGTCTATTTTCAACAAATGCCGTCCATTTGAAAACAAAGTGGAAGGCATTAATTATAGTCAAAACATTCCTGGGTAACTGTAATTTAGACTAAGAATTAATTTAGCTTAATTGTGGTTTTTATTGCTAAGCATTTGACTCCAAGTAATAGGAATATTTGCAAACTTATAAATAGAGCTATTTAAGCAGATGGAAATAGTAGATTAATTTATCAATTAAAATATGTAAAATATATTAATTTGGGTGAGATAGTATATGGTATTCCCTTCTCTAGTAGATGAGTTTGTGCACATCAGCAAGAATAATGCTCATGTGGCTCCTTGTTTTGAAGATGTTTGCATTTTACCTCCCAGTCCTCTATTGAGCTCTGCCACTGAGCAATTTTGTCTATATTTTCCAAACGCCTCTTCCTTTCATTGATGAGCCGTGCTACATTTTTCATGGCATTCAAAGCAGCTTCAACATCTTTAAAATCCCTACAGGTGAAATAGATTCCTTTAGAGATATGAACAAAACTTGAACAAAAATGTATAGAGCTAGCCTTCCAGAAATTGGCAAGGAAATTATGGGTAAAAATGAAATATATCTCTCTCTATCTCATTTGCGAAAGAGAGACAGACAGACAGACAGACAAAGAGAACGAGAGAGAGAGAATACAATGAATATGTCATCACCCCAATTTTAATTTTCTCTCTACTTATTTGGAGAATTTACAACACTGTACTTAACATTTTGATACCAGGTTATTATTTTTCTACATTACAAATCTTTGCAATGGCTATCAGTTATGCTGATTGTTCTTAAATATTTGTTTTTGCAAGTGTTGAAGTAGTATTAACCCTCCCTCACCCTGTTGATTCTTCAGGGAAATGGATTATTGTTTTCCTATCTCTGTTGCAATTTATGCCACTTTCTGATAAAGGCAATAGAAATTGTGGGCAGAATCTCAGGATTTCATAGAAGGAGCTTCTGAAACCTGCAGTAATCATTTGCAATCATTCTTCTGTTACAAGGCAACTAGTTTTTAAATGCTATCGGGGGGGGGGATGAAATTTGCCCATCAAAGTGAATAACCTGTTAGATCTCTAAGAAAAAGACTGCTTAAATTTAATTACAACGGAATGTTACCAAACAAAAGGTGTTAGGATAACTAAAACATAATGATATTTTTCTTTTCATCTATTTTTTTTTATTCCTCACTTCTCCTTACCTATGCTGTGGATTGGTATATTTCAGCAGTTCTGCAAGCTGTAGGGGATACTTGCAAATTTTCTGCACTGGCGTTAGGAGGAAACCATCCAGAGAGATATCAATCATCTTCTGAAGGAGACGGCATGCTTCGAAGAAATAGACGTATTTGTTCACTTTGGTAAGCCGGGAAAGCTCCATACAAGCATTTGGGTGATTGTTACAGTACTCCGAATAAATCTGGAATTCATTTTGCTGAATTGGAAAGAAAAAACATATATTATGGGTCAATTTTATTTTTGAAACCAGAATAATCCAGCCTAACACAAAATACAAATGGATGTGGTTTAAAATAGACGGGTACAACACCACGTGAAATCTTGAACAATAACATTAATTCAATTCCTTAGGCCAGCCTTTCTCAATTGGACATTTAAAAAAAAGATAATCATTGTTTTTTCACATGTCATGCAATACCAAGTACTCACAGTAATAGGAATTTTTACACAACACAACTCAGCTTTCAGTTTATGATAATATTCCTTGAACTGTTAATATACTAATTTTTATGCAGGGGTTCCCTGGAAATTATGTCAAGGGTTTTCTCCAGAGAGGAAAGGTTGAGAAAAGCTGCCTTAGATGGACATTTTCAGGGCTTAGTTATTTCTTATTCTTGTGGACATGTTTAAATGGTCACTTGGTAGCCAATTTATGAAAGCTGTCTGCTAGGAAATAAATTATAGTTCTGCCTCTAAATCAGAACATCTGCCAATTATGACTCTTAATATTTTTCTTGTTATCTCATAAATTAGGTGTAAATTATGTTGACATACTAAATTTGAAAATGAAATTGTGCTAGCACACCTTAAGAGGGAGGTTAAAAAAAGGTAAAAGTATCCCCATGGGTTTTAGCCCGCTAGTCATGACTAACTTTAAAGGGCAGTGCTCATCTCTGTTTCCTAAGCCAAAGAGCCAGTGTTGTCTGTAGTTTTTTTCAATGATCATGTGGCCATCACACCACAGCAAAGAGAGTATGGTGACATATGGAATGCTTTTACATTCCTGTGTGCTTATATGTGGTACCTATTCATCTACTTGCATTTGCATGCTTTGAATTGTTAGGTTGGCAGGAGCTCACTCCAACTCGAGGTATTCAGGTCTTGAACTGCTGAGCTGAAGACTTTTAATGGTCTAAAACAGTGTCTTAACCACTGAGCCATCATGTCCAAATTAAGAGAGAGAAAGAGGCAAAAATGGGGTATCGTGTAGGTTCAACCAGGTCTATAATCTTGTATACAGAAGGCACTTAAACATTTCAGTCTATAGCAGTGGTTCCCAACGTGTAGCCCAGGCCCCACAGGGAGGCAATTTGATTTTTAATAGGAGCAATTCAAAAATGTGTGGTGTCTAGAGCTTAGCACTTTTTAATATATGCATAGACAAGACTCAAAGAATTATATGTCACTGGGGGAGGGGCATCAGGATTTTAGAGATTTTTAGGTGGAGCATGGCCAAAAAAGGTTGGGAACCACTGGTCTACTGCTTAAGACTGAGGCAGATATTTTGTAAATGTACTACAATTCACAATAATTGCCCTTGAGTTTAAAGCAGTGTTTTTCAAACTTGGAAACATAAAGATGTATGGACTACAACACTAGTATTCACGCCAGTAAAAATAAGGGAAACTGGTAAAAAAAGTTCTCACTTTTTTCTGTTGTCACAACATATCTTTGTTTGTTTTTTGTTTGTTTGTCAGTCACCTTACCTCAGGGTAACTCATCTTACAATCATAAAAGATCAAAATTGTATAAACTAAACACATAAAGTTAATACAAAAAAAATATTGTTTAAATTAAAACAATAATTCACTACAATCATCTGAATGAGCTTGTTAATGTTTTCTTCTTTCAGGCTACAATTTCCAGGAATAGGATTCACTGAGCTCAATGAAACTTTGGAGTGGGCATTCTTAATACATCAGCCACTCCATCACAGGTGTGTGGGGGTGTTTTCCTTAGAATTTCTTGTCCAGAATAGGCATTGCTCAGAATTCTTGGAGTGAAGTTCAGGCACCTGAAGGGACTGGATGTATTTCACTGTGGGATAATACCACCTAAGTGCAATTTCCAAAATGCCTTATAAACCTGGCCTTTAGCTTGCTTACTTGCACAAATGTCAACTTACATATTCCAAGAAGCAAGAGCCAACCTCACTTAGGTGTGGGCAATCTTTGTTGAATTTCTTCTCCAAGGCTTTAACAAATTTTTTCTGGCACTTGTAGATATCCTCAATATTCCCAAATATAGTCTTCAACTGCTCTTCTGTGAACATGTCTGCTCGTTTACGGCATTGTTTTATATAGCCCTAGAAAGGATCAAGATTTGTAAGGCAGAGTAGAAATAATCTGCAGTTGCACTCTGTCTTAGTCAGAACGCTATATAGACGGAATATAATGGTGCTACATCAACTTAGCTCTTATCGACATGCAATGAAAAGACTCATTGTTATAAAAACAAACCTGGAATTTCTACTTTTAAGATGCCCTTAATTAGAGACAGACAGAACACAAGCCTTACATTCAGACGTGGGCTGCACATAATTTAACAGCCGGTTTGCCCAGCACCAAAAATGTGAACGCCTTCCGTGCAGCTTGCTTAAAAAACGTGTCTAAATAGGATGGCATAGCACCGGGGTGGGGGTAACGGGCCCACCTGCAGGTCACAATTCCCAGCTGAATCCCACCACTGCTTACATTAAATGAAACTAAATTGTATCTACATGTCATATTCAAAATATATACTCTACAATTCTAAGAAACGATTCACTGGCATTTTATTCAATTTGGTTGGTTTTCTTAGATTCCTGACAAAATTTTATATAGGATGATGAGTCACAAAGAAAATATATTTCAGCAAAAAAAATGAACTTATTTTTTCTTCTATTATGGACACAAGATTAAAACCATCATTAAAAAGGCACAACAAAGAATGTTCTTCCTGCTTCAACTCAGGAAGCTCAGACTGCCCCAGGATATATTGATACAGTTTTACAGAGGAATTATTAAGTCTGTCATCTTTACTTCTATAACTGTCTGATTTGATACAGCAACCAAATAGCACAGGTATAGACTCCAATGGATAGTTTAGACTACAGAAAGAACAATTGTAACCAGCCTGCCTTCCATAGAAAACCTATACATTGCGCGGATTAGAAGGAGTGCTGAGAAGATATTTGCAGACCCCTCACATTCTGAACATAAACTCTTTCAATTCCTCCCCTTGGGATGGCACTATAGGGCATTAGACATAGGGACAGCTTTTCCTTTTTGCCATCAATCTGCTGAACATTCTCACAATGCTGTCTAATGTCTATGCATATTTACCCATGTAGCATGGTGGTAGTATTATTCTTTATCCTTCTTATCTTCTTTAAAAGATAAAGGTTCCCCTCAACTCTAGGGGATGGCGCTCATCTCCATTTCAAAACCAAAGAGCCAGCGCTGTCCATAGATGTTTCCGTGGTTATGTGGCCAGCATGACTAAAGGCCAAAGGCGCATGGAACGCTGTTACTTTGCCACCAAAAGTGGTTTCTATTTTTCTACTTGCATTTTACATGCTTTCAAACTGCTAGCTTTCAGAAGCTGGGACAAGTAACGGGAGCTCACTCTGTTACATGGTACTAGGGATAGGAACAGCTGAACTGCTTACACGGTGCTAGGGATTCGAACTGCCGACAAGCTCAGCGTCTTAGCCCCTGAGCCACCATGTCTTTACTCCCCCCCTTTTATTGGTATTATCATTATTTTGATTGCTATTATACTGTTGCTTTGCATATACACTGACAGCTTTTGAACCAGAAGTTTACTTGGTCAAATAAAGCATTCAATTCAATACAAAATAGGTCTAAGTGGTAGAAATTGTCATATTCGTGTGGTCTCTCAAATAAAGATTCCCTAAGCGATACAGTGCTTAAGACTTATATAGAAGAAATAGATTAACAGAGGATGAGAATAGATTAATGCAAGGATGAGTTCCAGTGAACAGCTAATATTGTACCCATCCACAAGAAAGGGGCTAGGGGAGAAGCTAGAAACTAGAGGCCAGTAAGCTTAACATCTATAATAGTAAAGTTAATGGAATCACTCCTGAAAGGATTGAAGAACATTTAAGAGCACAAAACTTGAAGGACCCAAAGCAGAATGGCTTTACTAAGGGCAGATCACATCAAACTAATTTGATTGACTTTTTAAACTATGTCACAAATGTTTTGAATGAAGGTGGTGCTGGGCATAACCTACCTATATTTTAGCAAAGCTTCAGATAGTTCTATATAATGAGCTCCTTAAAAAGTTGCGTAGACTAGGACTTAACCATTGGATGGTTCAGTGGAAAGGAAGCTGGCTCAAGGTTAGGGTCCCAGTGTGTGATGTTAATGGGACACTTTCTGAACAAAGACCAGTCACCAGCCGTGGTCTGCAAGGCTCTGTCCTAGGTCGTCTTCTGTTCAATATATTTGTAAGTGAAGGATTGCTAGGTAAGGTTTGTCTTTTTGCTGATGACACAAAGGTGTGTAATAGAGTTGATGTTCCTGGAGGTATTCCTAACATGGAAAACAATTTTGCATTGCTTGAAAATTGGTTAGAAAATGTGGAGACTGCAGCTCATTGTTTCTAAATATAAGATCGTGATCTTTGTGAAAAATAATACCCCTGGTAGGGTACAGTATTTGGGGTACAGTATTAGACAGAACAACAGTAGAAAATGATTTAGATATAGAGATGACTGCAAAATGTGTAAATATTATGGACAGGCAGCTGTGAAGGCAAACAAAACTCTGGGATGCAACACTAGAGCAAACGACAGCAAAAAAAAAAGAGATCTTAATCTTGCTATAAATGGTACAAGGTCTGAGGGACAAGAGATATCAGGGAAGATGGAGGAACTGAGTCTGGAGGAGAGAAGGGAAAAGGGGGACATGATTGAAATCTTCAAATATATTAAGGGTGTGAATAAGATTCTAAAAGGCAGTTTTTTCAATATTAAGCAAAAATTAAGAACACGGGAGCATAACTTCAAACTGTCTGGAGGGAAGTTCATAAGTAATGTTAGAAAGAATAGTGGAATAGTAGAAATTTGGAACCTATTTCCAGCGAAGGTAGTGAGTTAATCATCAGTAACTGAATTTAAACCTGCTTCGGATAAATATGTGTCCATCAACTGACAATAATTAAAAAATGAAATTAAGAAATTAAAATTTAAAAAATACATTAAAAAGAAAAGAAAAAGAAAGGGCAAACTCAATGGATCACTAGGTCTTTTCTGCTGTCAGTTTTTTATGTTTCTAGAGCTTTTTAGAATTCTTTTTTCCCCTTTAAACATGAGCCAATCAACATCTTTGATCAACATGCACTGGCAAACAACACACATTACCTATATGCTTCATTACCTCACAGATGTCTTTTAGGTGTTTGATGTAATCTCTTTCTGTGCTTAGAATTTCATTAATAACATTGGTTCTCATTTGATCCTTTGTTGTATGCCCCATTCCATAGCGATGAGCAGCATTTCTTCCATCTTCTTCCCGACCGTCTTCTAACTTCAGAGGATAGTCTTCAATTGGTTCATCCTGGTTTACTCGGAGCTGTATCACATATGCATTATTATCTTAACATTATTTAACTACTGAGAAGGAGGCGGAGTTTGAGCTTCCATGAGAAAATATCAAGCCTGTGAGGTGTTTTTCTGTCTATTGAGAATATTTAAATGCCTTGACTCAAGGTATGGACCTAAAAATCCCTAATTAATCTCTTTTCCATCTCATCTAGAAACCCATTTGTCTGTTATTTCAATAGTAATATTTTTGCTTTCTTTCTAGGACCGAGAAAGTACTCTGACCATTCTTTCTCCAATATCTCTAGTAGTGCTGCATTCTATTATTTTTTCAAGGACAACAAATTATTTTAAGCATCTTAGAAGGAACATGCACCAGAGTTAGAGGTAACTGTAATGAGCCACAGCCATGTTACAGATGTGAAGAAGAAGAAAGAAAGAAATAATTACTAATAAAGAGATGCAGATCCTATCTTAATAAAGGATATGGTTTCACAAGGACGGGTTCTATGTTCCAGAACTCAAGGATTGGAGCTGGATTTTTGTGTATAATTGCCAGTCCCAAGCCTGAGAAAATTTGCCCATCATTAGTTTCCATCCAGTAAGAACTATAGTGTTTCCACATCATAAATTCAATTTTAAAAATGGCAAAGCCTGTTAGAAGTTCTGGGGACTGATATCCAATATATGAAGAATATGTTTTGAGAAGAAAATGATATTTAAAAATTACATAGTTCAGATTCTCTTATTGTATCCCTGTACTTCAGCACCTTCTGAATGTCCAGTATAATAAATCACAAATTATGATATTAAAGATTAAGTATTTGTTGATGATGAATTAGGTAATTGGCCAAAAGGATCATTGATCAATGTTTTATTTTAGAAAAGAACTTTATCCCCAGTATATAAAGAATCCATTGGAAGTACTTATCTTTACTAATGTGGATATAGAGCAAATGACAGCATATTATATGAGTAACTTAAGACAGCTATATAACCTATATTCCTCAACTCTGCATCTTCATCCTAAAATATGTTTTTATTTTACTCATACATCAAGTATTTATAACTTTTCCTCTTCCACTCAAACTAAGCACCATAGAAGGGAACATGAATGACATTATTAACAATCTTGGACTGCATCCCCAGAGATATGGTGTTGAAATCATGGGAAGTGATAGTTCTTCTAAGACCAATGCAATTGCCAACATTTTTTTTGTCTTTCTGAATAAACATGGGAAATATACAAAACATCCAATAATAATCCAAAAATAGTTTTTGGGATTATTAAACAGTTTAAAAAGAAAGACAGATAACTACAAATTATTGTTGTATGAAAAATATATTAAAACTAGTAGCCAGCAGAATGAATACAACAATGCATTCCAGTTATCTTCTTTCCCCATTTCCTCATTGATGAAGGGTTACATGGCTTCTTACCCGTATGAAGCTAGCTGGGAACCAGCCTTCATTCTCCATTATCCTGCCCCACCACCATTCTTTGTTAGTAGCATCCATGACTTCAACAACATCGCCAGCCTTGAAACCTAGTTCTTGGTCATCCATAGTGACATGATCCCAGAGTGCTTCTGCATAGACCACACCGCCATCACTGATAAGCTGAAACAAGAGAACACAAACATTTTCACAAAGTCAGGTTGGAGAGATGAACCAGTTTGCTGGGAAGGGAAAGGGCAAAAGGAGGGAGGGGGTGTTTTTGCCCTACATATCTAGTAGGCTTTAATGGAGATGCTGTCACTGATCTAAGAAAAATTAACAAAATTATGGCTTTGCTGAAATAAGTGCTCCTAAGTTTCTTTTTCCTCTCTTTTCTGTCAAACCAGCGACCTAAAGTTTGCTAATGATTAGAAACTGATTAGCAACTACTTAATTTATAATATCAAGCTTGAGGAGGGGCACCGTTTGCTTTGTTGCATCCACTGAGTTCAAACAACTTTTTGTTTCTGTTTAGTCAAGTCTAAACGGAGTCAGAGGCTGCCTGGACAAGTCCCTGCAGTTTTCTTGGCAAGGTTCTTCAGAAGTGATTTGCCATTGCTGCCTTCACAGGGATGAGAAGAGACTGGCCCAAGGTTACCTAGCTGTACAGGACTGGAATTCACAGCCACACACCTCGTAACTATAGCATCTGGTCTCATTCTTAAGATTTCCTCCTCTACAGCCTCACCAGAGGTGGGTTCCTACCGGTTCGGACCAGTTCTACCAAGTAGGTAGTAGGCCACTGGTGATGTCACGGAGACGGTTCTGTTGCTCCGTGGGCGCCGACATCTTTTTTTGGGAATTTCTTTTTCATTTTTTCCAGATTTTTCTCCAGCACTGTGCATGCATCGCCATCCTGTTTACGGCCTTTTTTATTATTATTATTTTTTCTTCTGCTCATGCGCAGAAGCCGAATTTCCAGCACTGAGCATGCGTCGCCATCTTATTTTCGGCCTTTTAAAAAAAAAATTGGGGCCTTTTTTTCACTGCGCATGCGCGTGCGCATGGCGCTTGCACACGGCACAGGAGGCAGCTAACCGCCGGCAAGGTAAGTTTAGAACCCACCCCTGAGCCTCACATACTGTATATTACAATTTCATCAATATGGGATCACAGATTCCCCTCCTTGAACAATATGCAGCCCAAAAATCAGAAACAGTCATGTCTTTGCATTTAAAATACTAAAATACTTTGTCATTCTAACAAATAAAATAATAACCACTGCACATACTAAATGCTTGTCAACATCTGGGACTTTCATAATTTCCTGGGGTTAAAGAACTTGAGAAATCCTGGATGGCTGTTCACATGTATTTTGGAGCTTAATGCTGGACTAAAATTAACCCCAAATTCTTGTGTCAAAGGTTTTATCACATTTACATTTTTGTTCAGGTTGAGTGCCTCAGTTGGCAAAGAACAGTTGAATAATCAGTCTTTGTGACTGTCGGTGTGCTCTTGCGAATAATTGAATTAAGAAGGGATGGAAACCCATCTTTCTTAAAGAGATTTGCACTGAATTGCTAATTAAGAGTCAATTCTCTGCATAAACCATAAGTCTATAAGTATGCAAGAGTAAACATTTTTCAATTTTTCTTTTTTATGGGAAAGACTTAGTGCTAAACAGACTTCATTCCTGCTTGCATTTCTCCAATCATCAATCAGCTGATATGAGAAGGGAAAAGAGATCTAGACTGAAGTCAGAAATCTGAGTTGCCATCATATATTATCTTTCCTGAGAAAAGAAATATTTGAAATTCATATATAATAGGTAAATAAATTAATCCAAGGAGGATTTTTCCCTCAAAGAAGCTCATTTCAATGCCCTTCTTTTGCGCTTTGTCAAGTAGATCATGAAAATTAAGCATGTTTATCACAGAGCTTTCCTGCTAATGAATACTAGGTTGCACTTGGATATCCATTCATGTCACAGAGTATTTCTAGAAAAGAATCAATGCTTTAAAAATAATATCATAAACATATTACATGTTCCTATTGTTTACTACAGCAAAACTATTTCAATGTATTATTCTTTGTTTATTTGTTCAACTTATATAGCCACCCATTTCACATATGTGACTCTGGGCAGCTTACACAATTAAAAAGCAAACACAAACAACTCTCAAAGCAATTGATATAAAACCATTAAAACAATTGAAAACTATAACCAGAAATCACAGAGACTGCAATTCTCTGTGGCCCTTTATCAGCAAAGTTAAAGGTCCCTGCAAATGTTAAGCTGTTTCTCCATAATCATATTCCACATGCATTTTGATCCCCAAGCAGGCAGAGGTGGGTTCCTACCGGTTCGGACCAGTTCTACCGAATAGATACTATAGTAAGCCACTGGTGACGTCACGGAGCCAGTTCTGGTCCGTAGACGCCAACATCTTTTTTTTGGGGGGGGACTTTTTTTTTTGATTTTTTTCTTTTTTCCCCTTCTGCGCATGTGCAGAAGCCAAGTTTCCAGCACTGCACATGCGTCGCCATCTTGTTTTCAGCCTTTTTTGAGGGGGAATTTTTGGGAATTTTTTTCTACTGCGCATGCATGTGGGTAGCCACAAGGTGTGCGGGTGGCCACATGGTGCGGGGGCGGCCACACAGTGTGCGGGAGGCAGTGAACCAGTGGCGAGGTAAGTTAGAACCCACTCCTGCAAGCAGGTCATAAAGGCAAAGAAAGTGCTCCTGTTCACTCCTGGCTCTTGCTTACACTACCACAAAATGTATTGCAGAACTAAGTTCTGAATATTTAGCTTCAAGCCATGTATTGGTCTGTTCACTAGGATCCTTAGGGCATCCATAAAAAATAGCTAACAATTTGATAAACCCACAATTACATTTTGTGAAGATATCCAAGGAAAGCCCTTTGTTTTTCTTTTCTTTTTGCAGGAAGATAACCTAGATAACCTTTTTCTATTGCCAAGGTATCAATTAAATGTATTTAGTAGCTAGTATTGTGAGCTCAAAGATAAAACCAACTTCTTTTGCCCTCCCAGCTTTTTTTTTGCTATGCCACTCATGCTGCAACTTGCAATATCAGGGGTCCTGAATTTTTTTATTTTCTTCTGATCTGTATTGAGACTTCTCACTGAGCTCAGAAAGCACTTTAAATGACTCACTATGTCTTAGCAGAGTCAAATTAATTTGTTTTTAAAAGACAAACATTTTAAGGCAAAGAATCTTTCTTACATCTGCAGATGTAGGTAGTATTAGAAAATGAAGAAGAAAAGTGATGGTGCCATTTGTCACAGGATCAAGATCAGGAAACCTATCAGGTTCCTCAAATCACACGAAAGATGATAAAATAATATGGCTGTTGGACATGGTAGTTTATGTATTAGTATACAATCAAAATGATGATACACATGGAACCCAGCAAAATATAAAAAACAAAACTACAATTCTTTCCATTCCAAGCTGGAAGGGTATTTATTCTGGTGCAGTATTGTGATTGAGCGGTAAAATGTGAAGTCACCAATTTTAAGCACAACCATAAAAATTGCCACAAGCATGCCACAATTTCTCAGTGATATAACAACAATCATATATCTTACAAGGATATGTAGTTGCCAAGAGCTACTATGTGTACCATTTAGAAAGACATGTACCTACCTATTTACCTATAGCCTGAAGTGCTACATTACTGGAAAAGTTGTACCAAGTGGAACTGATGAAGTCTACCGCTAGATAAAACCAATGTATTAAGAATCTTGCTTGTGTTGCTACTTTTGTTTACGGCCCTTGGAAGTATTGTATCATATGCTGTCGAACCCCTTAGATCAGGGGTGTCAAATTCATATCATCATGGCGGCATCACATGATGTATTGGGACTTTCCCCCCCTTTGCTAAACCAGGCATGGGCGTGGCCACATGATGCTTCCGGCCCATGGGCCACAGGTTTGACAGCCCTGCCTTAGATTCTTCCTAAGTGAATATTGAACTAAATCTGCCAACTATCATCCTTCATTTCACCAATCTTCCATTATCTTCTCTACCATCACATTTTTTATTTGCAGATATTGCTAACATTAGTTCTAGAAATTAGTCATATTTATAGCATGCTCAAGAACCAGGTGTTGTACCAGAGCAAAAAAACGTTTACTCACTTAAGTTGCCTGAAGTACTATATAAACAAACCATGGCTGCAGAATTGCAAATAACAGGGAAAGGAAGAAAGCCCATAAAGAAAGCTAATAAAAGTAATGACAAATATGTTAAATCTCTTATTTCTAAAGAAACAGTGGGAATTCTAGATAAGAGACTAAGGAGATAAGAAGAAACAAACAGATTTAATCCAGGTGAGATAACTATTGTTCACTAGAGATTTTGGAAAATTTGGAACAGCAATAGAATTGAGTATAATTTCCTTAATTAATTGCTACTATTCAAATAAAGTGCTGATTGTGTAATTTAAATACTGGTGCTTTAATTTGTTCTAAATTACTATTTTGTTTAAGGTTTATGAGAGCCAGAAGCAAACACCTATTCACTAGAATCTCTCTCCTTACTCCAAGAGTCATTGCCATTGAAAGTCCTGTGAGTAGTTTCTTTAAACAGAGAAGAAGGCAAATAGGCAGGCAATCACCAACCCAGAAATCTGAAAGTTCTGACTGAATGATGGAGGATGGAAGGATTTATATTCCTTAAAGTCATCTGGTAGTTAAGACTTATTCTGAGAGTCAGAGGTTTATCTGGTCACCTGAATAGTGCAAATGGGTATGGAACCATCTTGGAACTGCTGAAAGGACAGCAGTTGTTTTGCTTCCCTCCTCCACCATTCAGTCAGAAATGAAGAAGCTTCTTGGTTGAGAAGCAAAATGTCTTCAAGGAAAAACAAAGTCCAGTTGCCTTTTGAAAAAACACATTTGGGAAACAATCACCGGGATGACTGAGAATCTCCATAGACACTTAAAATTGCTATGATTTCCCCAAGGTACACCGTAAACATTTAGTATAGATGAGAACTAATCCATATTTTTAAGAAAACATTTGGCTTTCCCTCTTCATTCCCATCAATCTTGCTGCTCAAATTTTGATAATAAATTGGCCAACTCAGTTGTATTAACTTCTCAGGTGTTTTGCCCCTAATGCAGAAGGGGAGGGGAACTTGTTTCTGTATGTATCATTAGTTAAATCAGTAACAATATGATCATTGGATTCTTACATAATCCCATGTACACTCTAGCAAAACTAATACCATAACACTTGCTAAAGTAGAATCAGTTTGTAATCCATTTAATTTCATACAGAAGGAGAAAACAAATGTGCTGTTGAAAGGAAGAACCCTTTAAAAATAAATCAAGTCATTAGTTTGTCATATCTGGCTATTGCAAAATATTCTGATTCTTTCTAAATGCTAACACTTACTGTGCTTATTATTTGTTGATATTTAAAACTGTTAAAACCATTCTTCCAAACATGCTGCTCAAGAAAATAAATAATGAACCAAAGTCTATAATTTTGAAAGGTAACATCTTGCTCTCTATTTCACTGTTTCCAAGCCACTTTCAAAAATTACTGGTATGTGGTGTGCATGGTGAAAACAAAACTTTAAGCCAAATAAAAACCATGTTTTTTATTGTTTGTAATATTTTTATCTTCACACAATGTTTTAAAAAACCAGATAAATTAATAATTCTAGAAGCTATCCTTGCTAGATATAAGGTTCTATTTGCAATTAAATATTTTATGGAAAAAATGCAATAATAATTTTCAAATGCTTGCCTGCTTTGTCTTAACCACTGAATATGGTTATCAATAGAAGCTGTCCAAAAAAGCATTCTGAAGCATAATTATTCCTCAGGCCTCCATTTCTCAAATTTATCTGGCTTGTTCTCACATCCCAATACATGTACAGTTTTTCTGGATGCAAAAAGAAAGGAATCTGACCATATCAAATGCTTCATAACCCTATCACTGTTTAGGACAGAGAAATTATGAAGAACAGAAAGGAAATGGCATTTAGCACTGGATTTCAGTTCTTTTAGTGTCAGTGCTGAACTCGTAGAAGAAAACTGCAGTTTCATTAGCAAATATGGGAACAAACACAAAGATATAGTCTTTTTTAGTGACTTTAGGATAAGAAGTGGCTAGTTGAGTTCTGGGGGGTTGAAGAATTTATTCAAAGGCTTGAATTCAAATTTTCCATTTAACATCACTGCAGGATTAATTTGAACTTGAAGTATTTGTTGAAGAATTAATGGCTTTTGCTGATATAGTCCAAATCCTCTTCCTCATTTTTCTCCTGTGCATGTATATCTTGTTGTCTGAATTTCTCAATGGAACTAAGCTGGCAATAAAAATATATCATTAATTTTAAAAAAAAGAATTTTCCCTATTATAGAAGGTTAGTTTCAGCTAACCTTTTTGCTAGAGAAAAGGGGGAGGGGGAAATCACTTCTCTGTCCAAAGTTCCCGCCACTCATTTTGTCCATATCCTTCTACACACAAATGCTGTAAAATAATTCAGAGAATGGGATAATCACCAGTGAAGAAATACATTCCACAGTGCAGTTGTCAATTGTAAACACAGATTTCTGGTGTACTCTAATGATCCATCAATAATCCATTACAGCTAATTGGGCATTGCTCATATTTCTGCACATATATTCTCAGAGGCCCAATAGTCTCAATTATAAAGCAATCCTGGTTCTAGCAGTTTGAGGTTTTCTCACAGCAGTTGCAGACAAAGAGCCATTTTCTTGTGTAATAGTTCATCAATTAAGTGCCTTTTAACAAACCCATAGTCTGATAAAGCCAGCCTTTGGGGCACTTTAAAGCCCACACTCGCCAAAGAGGTGGAGCACCTCTGCATTCAGCAATGTAGGGATACATCCAGAAGTAATTGCCACCTACTCAATTAACCATCTAGCCGCAGTCTTTTTTTCCTTGCAAAAGGACAGGCAAGAGGAATAAGGTGAGCAGGGAGACAGCACGCTGATGAATAACCGGAGTCAGGCGCAGATAGGCAGCTATGACAGAAGAGATGCCAAACCAGAATCAGACAATGATCTGCTGATCAATCTTGGAAACCCTCATATCCAACTACAGTCCTGCTTCTCACTAAAATGCCAGAAGAAACATGAGCACCACGTTAATGATGATGAGAAAAAGCATAATGACAAACACCACCACACTTTGAGTGTCCGGATTCATATTGCACCGGAGGAATGTGTGAAGAGCACTCCATTGGTGCCTGCTCTGATTAGATCCCTTCGCCATGCTGACAACAGCCCTGGCTCTAGAAAAACAGTATATTAGCAGCTTAGCAGCACTGTCTCTGGAAAGAAAGCCAAGGAAGGGGGGGTTACAAACAATGGAGTCATTCTGCAGCTTTCAGAAAGCAAAACTTAATCAATTTCCTCATTATCAACTTTCAAGCACAATGCATGCACATGCTGGAACGGTGTTCTTCCCTTTCCAGGAAATTCTTATCTTTGTTTTATCTCTGCAAATCATCAGCTTTTCATTTTATCTTCCAGAAAAGAGCTGCCTCATTGCATTAGCTGAATGAAGCTCCTGTAGCAGGAAGCCTCTGTGTGCTGAAACTCAGCAGTGGGACTGGCTTCCCAAAGAGCTTGTCAGCTATTTGCTAAGCACTGTAGCTAGGATACAGGCAATCCTTAGCAACGAGAGAAAGGATGGGCATGAGGATTTCCAGGAGAGCTGCAGAAATGTATGCGATGAATCATTCTCACAATATATCTACATACACACGCACATTAGATATACATAAATTACATAGATAGCTGGAAATGTATTGCGGCTAAAACAATGAGAAGCCTTTGGTACCTTAGCATGCAATGAATTACATTTCTATACCACCCATCTCACTGATACAACAACTCCGGGCAATTTACACTATAATAAAAAGCTTTAAAATGTTAAAAATAATTAAAATTAGAAAAATTGAGTAGAGAAAAAAGTTAAAAATACCTAATATGATGGGCAGTCTCGAAGTGACAATCTTCTCTACCCTGTCAGCCACCTCCAACATAGTAAGCCCCTGTGGGACGCATGCCAAGCAGCAGAATTCAAGTTTTTAGGCTGTTCCAAAAGGCCATGGGTATGGGGAAGATCTCACCTCCAACGGGCAAATATTCCAGAAGGCAGGACCACAGCAGAAAAGGATCCTGCAAGTTAAAATCCTTTGGCCAATGGGATCTGAAGTAGGCTCTTTCCACTGGAGACTGAGATGGCTTAGTCCCATCAGGGTGAGATGGTTCCTCTGATAACATGAACCAATGCCATAAAGGGCATTAAAAGTAATGTCCAATACCATGAATTGGACCTGGAAGCAAACTGGCAACCATTGTCACATATGCTACCTGAGAGGCTTCCAGAACTGTCCACACAGCTGCATGTGTACCATAATATGAAATTATAGTATGAATACCCATGAATTATACTTCGTTCATTGGTTACAATTAGATCTATCTAATTAAGTGGATCATCTTCTTCAAGAGTTTGACATTACTAAAAAGAAGATTGTGGAGTTTAGAAGATAATTTATGCAAGTAGTCAGGAAATATTTTTTTTCTTACAGATAATATTTTCTTCTTATAAATCTTTAGAAATTTGCCTAATGAAGTTCAGAATTTTTGCAAAATTAAAATATTTTGAGAAATAATTAATCACAATAACATCAAAAACATGACAGAAAAAATGTATTATTTATGCTATTTTCAGAGAGAATAAATATATCTGCTCCATCTATTCACAATGATCCTGGTAAGGAACATTTACATGGGTAAAATGTAAAGGTTCCCTCATGCATATGTGCTAGTCATTCCCAATTCTAGGGGATGGTGCTCATCTCCGTTTCAAAGCCGAAGAGCCAGCACTGTCCAAAGATATCTCTGTGGTCATGTGGCTGGCATGACTAAATTCCAAAGGTGCACGGAACGCTGTTACCTTCCCACCAAAGATGGTCCCTATTTTTGTAATTGCATTTTTACATCCTTTCGAATTGTTAGGTTGGCAGAAGCTGGGACAAGTAACGGAAGCTCACTCCGTTACACGGCACTAGGGATTCGAACCACCAAACTGCCGACCTTTCTACCAAGCTTGCAGGAATAGCCAACACTCCAGAAGATAGGCTTAAGATGCATAAGGATCTTGACCAGTGGTAAAATCCATTTTTTTTACTACCGGTTCTGTGGGCGTGGCTTGGTGGGCATGGCAGTGGAAGGATACTGTAAAATCTCCATTCTCAGCCCACTCTGGGGCCAGCCAGAGGTGGTATTTGCTGGTTTTCCGAACTACTCAAAATTTCCGCTACCGATTTTCCAGAACTGTTCACCCCTGAACTATTCTTCAAGGGATATTATCGCTCATTGTGCAGTTAGCAAATCATTGCGATTTGATATAGTTCACTCCACCTGTCATTCCCATAAGCCTATCCTAAGAAGAAGGGGATGGAAAATCAGTTGTCATAATCTCAGATCCATCATCAAGTTAATTTCATTTTCATTTATGCTAGTTTCTACTTGAGTTAACCAAGTTAACAACCATAAGTAGTTGGAAAAAGGGGTGCAGAATAGTTGGTCCAAACTGAAGTGAAGTGGAGAGTTAGGAGGGATTTGGATAAGAATTTTGACTGAGGATAATGGAAATGTTTCACAATCTGACCAGTATGCTTTGGCACAGCTTACTATTGAAATCAGGAACAAAATGTGTCTGAAATGAGTTTGGTTGTTTTTATTTACAATTTTAAATAATATTTTATTATTTTTAACTATTTTCCTACGGTATTTGTTTATATATTGTTCTGGTTTGAACACTAAATAAGCTTTCTTCAACTAAGCATTCACTAAGCATTCAATTTATTCTCATACATGTTATATTTCCATCATCTGCTGCACTTTTGAATTCAGCAACTATAATTCAAGCTGATGCACTTTATATTTCCTTCCTTCCTTCCTTCCTTCCTTCCTTCCTTCCTTCCTTCCTTCCTTCCTTCCTTCCTTCCTTCCTTTCCTCCCTCCCTCCCTCTCTCTCTCTCATTCTTTTTCTTGTCCTGTCCTGTCCTGATTTGGAAATGTGCTTCCAGAGCTCTGCACTCAAGGCAGGGTGTCCTTGTGTTGGGTGAGCTGCTTTGTGCAAAATCTACCTGACTTTATGGAATGGCACCACCTGGTGGCAGCTGAGCCCATTTAGCATTGCAACCAGAAGTAGGCAAACAGGTGAGATGTTGGGCAGAGCCATTGTTTTCCTTGGAGGGGGGGCCAGATTTTCCTCTTCGTTCTTGCAATGCCTTTCTGCTGCAGATACTCTATGGAGAATATATTTAAATATAGAAATATTAACAATGGGAGACGAGTGTTGGCTGGCTGGCTGGGGGAATTCTGGGAGTTGAAAGTCCACCCACCTTAATGTGGCTGAGGTTGAGAAACATTTATTTATTTAGTTTGTCAAGCAACTATAAGTATGAACATAACAACATATAAACATATTACTATAAACAGGTATAGGTATATACATAAGAAATGAGTACGAATAAAAGGGAACAATAGGACACGGACGGTAGGCACGTTAATGCGCTTATGCACCCCCCTTACAGACCTCTTAGGAATGGGGTGAGGAGGTCAACGATAGACAGTCTAAGGTTAAAGTTTTGGGGGTTTGGGGAAGAAACCACAGAGTCAGGTAGTGCATTCCAGGCATTGACC